>RJVU01044706.1:7257510-7290905 GCA_003731715.1 Anabarilius grahami
GATGTGCACACCCAGGAACTTGGTGCTGCTCACTCTCTCCACAGTCGCACCGTTGATGGTCAGAGGAACATGCTGAGTGTGCGCTCTCCTGAAGTCAACAACAATCTCCTTCGTCTTCTTCACGTTCAGAGAGAGATTGTTGTTACTGCACCACCCAGCCAAGCGACTCACCTCGCTCCTGTAGTTCGCTCTAGTAGTTGAGCAACTAGAAGCCTGTATTAGACAAGAATGGGACAACATTCCTATTCTTAAACTTGAACAACTTGTCTCCTCAGTCCCCAGACGTTTGCAGACTGTTATAAAAAGAGGGGATGCCACAGTGGTAAACGTGGCCTTGTCCCAACTTTTTTGAGATGTGTTGATGCTATGAAATTTAAAATCAACTTATTTTTTCCTTAAAATGATACATTTTCTCAGTTTAAACATTTGATATGTCATCTATGTTGTATTCTGAATAAAATAGTACAATTTGAAACTTCCACATCATTGCATTCTGTTTTTATTCACAATTTGTACAGTGTCCCAACTGTTTTGGAATCGGGTTTGTATTTTACTACACATATATCAAGTTTTCAACACTTTTTTTAAATACATATAACAGGTTTTCAAATTTCAGCATTTAGGCCATTAAAATGTGTCCTACTCACTGCAGAGGGGTGTGATGCATACCAAAAGATCTTCTCAGCCATGATAAGTAGCATTCCACTTTAATTGAAGTCTGTTTTCACTTTCTGAAGCTGAATTAAAGCAAAACATGAAAAACAAGAAAGTACTACAATGAGGCTAAGAACTGGAACCGTAACCCGAGACGGCCTCAACGCTGAAAAATGAGTTATCTGAAAAGTTGACTTCCTGGAATCGATAGCAATATAAGTAACATCTCCTGTATCAAAAAGTTTCAGAGCTACAGGAAGCAGGAAAGTGCAGTCTCTTGCATGCTGGAGTTAGTGTGATGCTTTGTAGAAATATTTCTTTCAGGGCATTCTTGTCTAAAAGTTTTCAATGTTCTTCCAGTTGTTGGAAATATGTAGGCAACCAGTGAATGTCCTATTCACTGAAACATTTTAATTTTAAGTGCTTGAACCTTTGGGGAAAGCTTGCTGCCATCTAAATTCATCAGTGCCTTCTGGAAGAATTCAAATGTGAACCTGAGACTTTGAGGGTAGCTTAAGTGGAGGGCGTAGATCAGTCCGAAGAGCATTTCTAATCCAAAGGAAATACTCTTTAAGTGTTGTAGCAGCTTTGCACCCTCTATCACAACTCCAACATCACCCGGCTCATCCTCAGCACCAGCACCTTCTTTGCGAATCACAAAAAGCCCCAGAGTGGTCTCAGAAATTCCTTTTTCTGCTTCTTCAGGGTTGCAGACCTAAGGCCCAAATAAGTAAATAAATATTAAATAATTTATTAATAATAAATAAATAAAAAATGAACACATTTTCAGTTTCACTAAAATATTGGCAACATACAGGCTGGCAATGTATGTTAGGTCTGTGGCAATTCAATGGTGGAGAAAGGAGCCCAGGAACAAAGGAGTAGGTCCAAATTAGGAAAAGTCATCAACTGTGAGTACTTCCACCTGTTCACACTCCAAGCATGGAATCACTCACAGCTGTAGCCAATAATGGCCCAATGGAGGTCAGTAAAAATCTGGGAACTTTGCTCCACTCAAGGTGGAATGGTCCTGGGTGCAGACACCCCCAGGTTGAGGCATGGAAACAAAGGGAGGCCTTGAGTGAGACAGACTGAAGAGAAAAAGGACATGGTTAAACTTATAACCTCTGCTTTATCAACATTGCCTTCAATTTTGTTCTGTCTTCCCCCTTCAAGGTGGCCTAGTGTTCAAGCAGACGAGGAGAACACGGCTGTTACGGATACCCCAGACCGAGAAGAACCTAAGTTCCAGTTTTGATTCATTTTGGCCCTCCTCAGTTCTTGATTAAATAAGACAATATATGTTAGCCCTGCTCCCGCTTCTCTTGTGGTTGTGTTTTGTGGTAGCTTAAACCTCTCCTTGCACTGGGGACGTGTCACAGATGGTGGAGAATGCGGGCATAGCGGCCAGTGCTTGAGTTGCCACAAAACTAGACCCAGAGAAGGACAAAATGGAAGATGCAATTAAGGCCTTGTTGACCAGTCAGGCCATACAGAGGGAGGAGCTAAGTGCCCTTAGGGAGGCAGTTACAACCATGTGCCAAGTCATGTCCAAACCCAGAGCCACGCTAGACCCAGGGCGGGTCCTCACTAAGCAGACTCCAGAGGATGATGTGGAAGCCTACTTGGAGGTATTTGAAAGGACAGCAATCAGAGCTGAGGTTGTTGAACAGCTGTTGGTACCTAAACCCTATATCTCCAGAGTATTGTACTTGGCTCACTCCCACCTCCTGGGTGCCCACCTGGGTACAGAAAAGACATATGAACGAATACTGAGGGGGTTTTACTGGCCAGGGGTGAAGCGAGCAGTTGAAGATTATTGCAGACAGTGTGCAACCTGCCAGAAGACCAGCCCTAAGGTAAACTATCGCAACCCATTGATTCCTTTACCCATTATCGATATCCCCTTTCACAGAATTGCCATGGACATCCTGGGGCCACTGCCCAAATCTAGCAAAGGCCATTGATACATTCTGGTAATCCTGGATTATGCAACCCGGTATCCAGAGGCCATACCCCTATGGACAGCAACTGCTAAAGCAGTGGCCAGAGAGACGTTCCAACTTTTAGCCGAGTGGGCATTGTAGAGGAGGTTCTAACAGACCAGGGTACCTGTTTCATGTCCAAAGTCGTGAAAGAGATGTGTAAACTGTTAAAGGTGAGCCAGATTCGTACCTCTGTTTATCATCCTCAAACAGACGGTTGGTTGAGAGGTTTAATCAGACCTTAAAGCAAATGTTGAGGAAACTGACTGAGGTGGATGGGAAAAACTGGGATCAGTTGCTATTCTCTATTCTCCATTAGGGAAGTTCCACAGAGCTCCACAGGATTTTCACCGTTTGAACTTCTCTACGGACGAAGGCCCAGGGGGTTGATGGATATTGCCAAAGAGGTCTGGGAGAACCAACCCTCGCCACATCGCTCGGTGGTGGAACATGTGGAGCAGATGCACCAGCGGATGACTCGGGTATGGACAATTGTTAGAGAGCACATGAAACAGGCTCAAGAGGCCCAAGCACAAATCTACAACTGGGGAGCCCAATTAAGAGAGTTTCAACCAGGAGAAAAGGTCATGGTTTTGGTCCTCACCCACGAATGCAAGTTTCTTGCCAAGTGGCATGGGCCGTATGAAGTTGTTGATCGAGTAGGTCCAGTGAACTATAAGGTAAGGCAGCCCGGTCAGCGAAGGGTCCTCCAGACCTATCATGTGAATTTATTCAAGAAGTGGTGTGTCCCAGAACGATGTCTACTCTTCACCCTATCATCCAAAGTCTCCTCCCAGGTACCCATGGAAGTGGAAATGGGAGCCCAACTGACCCAAACCAGAAACAAGACCTCCGGGAGTTGGTAAGCCAATATTCAGATGTATTCTCTCTACTTCCAGGTCGGACCACAGTGGTGTACCATGACATAGTCACAGAACCTGGGAAAAAAGTGAGACTGAAGCCCTATCGCATCCCATCCGTGAGGAAGTAAGGAAGATGTTAGACTTGAACATCATTGAAGAGTTCAACAGTGCCTGGTCAAGCCCAATTGTTCTGGTCCCCAAGCCTGATGGTAGTGTAAGATTTTGTAATGATTTTAGAAAATGAAATGAAATCTCACACTTTGATGCTTATCCTATGCCCAGAGTTGATGAACTCTTTGAGCGCCTGAGGCCAGCCCGTTTCATATCTACTCTGGACCTGACTAAGGGGTACTGGCAGGTCCCCTTAACGGACCAGGCTAAAGAAAAGACTGCATTCTCCACTCCTGAAGGGCTATTTCAGTACCGGGTTTTACCGTTTGGGGTCCATGGGGCACCCCCGACTTTCCAGAGAATGATGGACAAGATCCTTCAACCCCATCAGGAATATGCAGCGGCCTACCTTGATGACATCGTAGTTCACAGTGCTGACTGGTCTTCCCACCTGAAGAGACTAAATGCTGTTCTAAAGGCCCTCCGGGAGGCTGGGTTTACAGCCAACCCCACAAAATGTAAACTGGGATTAGAAGCAGAATATCTTGGTTTCACCATAGGACGTGGTAATGTGAGGCCTCAGAAACGAAAGACAGATACAATTTCCCAGTGGCCAAAACCGGTAACCAAAAAAACAAGTAAAAACATTCCTGGGTCTGGTTGGATACTACCGGCAGTTTATCCCAAACTTTGCAACCCTACCTGACCAAAAAACATGTTGTCTGGTCTGCCGAAGCAGAAATGGCCTTTTCCTCTCTTAAGCTAGCCCTGGGTGGGAATCCAGTGTTGGTAACCCCAGAATTCCAACAACCTTTCATCGTCCAAACTGATGCCTCTGAAACGGGCTTAGGAGCAGTCCTCTCACAGCTGAGAAATGGAGAAGAACATCCTATTACTTTCATCAGTCGTAAGTTACTCAAACACGAACGTAATTATTCTACTGTGGAGAAAGAGTGCTTGACCATTAAGTGGGCCCTGAAAAAAACTGCGATATTACCTGCTGGGGAGAGAATTCACCCTTGTTACTGACCATGCTCCTTTAAAATGGATGTCCACTGCTAAGGACTCTAATGCTCGAGTCACCCGTTGGTTCGTGGATCTACAGGACTTCTGCTTCAGAGTGGAGCATCGAGAAGGTAAACTCCAAGGTAATGTTAACACCCTGTAGAGACCATTCCTTCATACAGAATCTCTCCAGATCCTTCAGATTCCCAGCTCCATGTTGGTGCTACTTCTCTTTAGTTCACTCCACTCATTTTCTTTAGGGTTCAGGTCAGGGCACTGGGACGGCCATGGAAGGAGCTTGGTTTTGTGCTCAGAGACACATTTTTGTGTTGATTTTAATGTTTGTTTTGGATCATTGTCCTGATGGAAGATCCAACCACAGCCCATTATATGACTTCTAACAGGGACAGTCAGGTTTTGTTTTTTTATCTGTTGGTATTTGATAGAATCCATGATACCATGTATCTGAACAAGATGTCCAGGACCTCCAGCAGAAAAATAACCCCACAACATTAAAGATACAGCAGTGTATTTCATTGTACACATGGGATACATCGTCTGATGTCACAATGATGAGGTCTCTAAAAAGTCTCAGAGGAGAATGACGAGAATGTTCGAGCCGATAGAAAGGCAACAGTAACTCAAATAACCACTTTTTACAATCGAGGTATGCAGAAGAGCATCTCTAAACAAACAACACATGGAATCCTGAAGCAGATGGGCTACAGCAGTACACTCTTAAAAATAAAGGCTCTTTTTTGGCATCAATGTTTCCATGAAGAAACTTTGACATCCATGGAACCTTCCCATTCCACAATTCTTAGTGTAAAAAGGTTCTTTTAAGTGGTTTATAAATGTTTCTTTTAAGTACTGTTCAGTAAAAGTTTCTTTACGGAACCAAAAATGGTGCTTCTATGGCATTACTGTGAAAAACTCCTTTTGGAACCATTGAGAGTGTAGGGGCAGAATTTGGCATGAACAACATGAGAGCATGGATCCATCCTGCCTTGTATCAATGTTAGTGGTATAATGGTATGGGGGATATTTTCTTGGCACACTTTGGGTCCCTTAGTACCAACTGAGAATCGTTTAAACGTCATAGCCTAAGTACTGCTGACAATCTCTTTATAACCTAAATGTACCCATCTTCAATGTGATTTTAGTTAATTTTAATGTGGCATGATTGTTGGTTGATGGTCTGGCACCAACCCATATGGCACTAGCTACTTCCAGCTGGATAATGCACCATGTCACAAAGCTCAAATCATCTCAAACTGGTTTCTTGAACATGACAGTGAGTTCACTATACTCAAATGGTCACTAGATCTCAATCCAATAGAGCACCTTTGGGATGTGGTGGAACAGGAGATTAGCATCATGCATGTGCAGCTGACAAATCTGCAGCAATCGCATGATGCTATCATGTCAATATGGACCAAAACCTCTGAGAAATGTTTCCAGCACCTTGTTGAATCTATGCCATGAAGAATTAAGGCAGTCCTGAAGGCAAAAAGGGTACTTTTTTTATTTTTAAATCATTCTGAAGGCAAAAGTTTTCTTAGACATTTTTCAATTATAGCTGGAAATTACAGAAAACTCAGAGAGAGTAATACATTCTTAAACACTTTTATTTGAAAATTATGGCTTACTGTATATGACATTAATGATTAGATTTTACTTTCCAACCCATTCTTACTGAAGCTAGTCATTCTTGCAATTTCACCAAAACCTTGTCTATGTCAACAGGTTAGATAAACTTACCTCACTGACAAGTTTAAAAAGTTGACAAGCACACTTCATAAAACCAAATATTTAGGTTTGCAAAGCATAAAAATGCACGATCATGATAAAAAAAAAAAAAAGACATAGTGCAAGTGAATCTCACACATATCTGGAGGTTAGTGGGACTGGGCCAATGTAATGTTTAAACTCTGATCAATGGCCATTAACCAACTGTAGGTTAATTAAAAGTCAACAACAATCTCATCTGAGATTGAGAAATACATCTGAAACTGTGACTTGCCAACAGGATATGCTGCAATTATTTTATTCTTTTTCAGAGAGATGTGTATATGAACAACACCAAGACTATGGCAAGCAAAGACTGAATTGTACGTCTCTTATTGTGACATTCTGATGGCTTCTTAGTGCCATATAAACCCGCCTACTTGTCTAATGTTCCACCAGTTTCATTTAGTTGTGGAAGTGGAAAAGACACTCTCAGCTAATTTGTAGCTAATCACTGTGAGAAGATTCCAGTGAGTCACAGTGACATAAAGATCATAAGGCACAGTCAAGATGGATAGTTATTACAATCACCCAATAGATATGAAAGCTTAAAAAAACAAGTTTTGTATGGACGTAAGCATAAATCTTATGAAACATGAGGCATGTGACATGCACTGCATATACACTACCATTCAAAAATGTTTTTTTGAAACAAGTCTCTCAAAATATATTTTAAAATAAAATATATTCTAAAATGTAATTTATTAATGTGAATAAATAATCTATTTATAATTTATTCACAAAGCTTCATATTAATTCACAACATTTTCGGCAGTCATTACTCCAGTCTTCAGTGTCACATGATCCTTCAAAAATCATTCTAATATGCTGCATAAAATGTTTGTAGAAACCATGATACATTTTTATCAGAATTCTTTGATGAATGGAAAGTTCAAAACAGCATTTATTTGAAATATAAATGTTTTGTAACATTATAAATGTATTTACTGTCACTTTCGGCCAGTTTAATGCATAAAAGTATTAAATTCTTTAAAAAAAAATCTTATTGACCCCAAACTTTTGAACAGTAGTACTCAAAAATTTGTGAAGCAAACATTTTTAGACATTAAAAACATGGTAGAGGCACATGTGAAAAGTCCAGCATGTGGACCAGCATTTCAACTACAACAACTTGGCTATGTTGGTCCACCAAACCAGAATAAACCAGTCTGTACCAGCATGTAACATTCACTCTGGTCAAAGCTGGGAATATTTGCAATCGGCAGAGACACCTGTTAAACTGTGATCAATGAGGTCATGATTATGCTTTGCTGTCTCACTGAGTTCAGTCAATAAACTAAGCTGGCACATGTAATGTTTGTGAGTGCATTTGAATTGCTCAGGTTAAGTCTATTTCTTGGGCAGAATGTTTTGCCCTTAATTTTCCCATCTGAAAATAAAGAATTGTTATTGTTTCACATCATGCCAGCACAAATTATTAAACTAAACTAGAAGGATGAATACTGGACAGCAAAACATTTCAGACTCTCAAGCATCTGGCATGATGTAAATATCCTCAGAGATTTCTGCCTGATCTGGATGGAAGAGGGTAGGATCATTGCTGTAGATTGCATCACCATCACACTGCAGGTATGCTTGATGATCTCTAAATGGGGGCAAAAGTGAAATTCAGTTCTTGAAACCTCCATTAAATCCTTAAATAAAGCATTAAAATACATTATAACAAGGCAAATTGCAAAATTTGAGAATCGCCGAAATTAAAACTCCTTTAATGTAACTCTCGCTGACTGTTATACCACTATTGCCACACATTCATGATGTCACTGTGATCTTGCAAAACAGACAGCAAATAGAGCTTAGCAGGAAATTCCATGTCTACTTCCAAAACTGCCTTCTCATCACCCAATTTCTTATGATCTACACTTCTGCAGTGGCTTACCTGTGTGTTTCTTCACTTTCTACAGCACTCCTCTGAAATTCATGCAGATTGGACTGTCCACTCTGAAAGTTCTCATAGATTGGGCTTTGTGGTGCAGGTTGAAGTCCTCCGCTGTATCCACTGTATGGAGACTCCCTGGAATGACCATCGTGGCTCTTATCTTGGCTCTTAAGTTTATTAGATAACTCGATATCAACTGATTTTCTGTGTCGAAACCAGAATAGCACTGCTATCCCTGCCAGAAGCAAAGCCACAAAGAATATAGGCAAACCAACAGCAAGTCCAATTTTCTGGCTGTTGTCGGACTGGCTGTTAGGCATATTTGTAGTCCTTCCTGGGAAACTAGTGCTATTTGCCGACATGGTCTAAAAAAGACAGAAAAATATGTTATTATATCTAAAATGACAGAAAAATTTAAAGCACATCCACATCAATGTATTTCACAAGAAGAGAAAGTACTGTTAGTACTGTTATGTAAAATGAAATTAATCAAATTGACCTTGAAAAAAATTGTACCATTGTAACCCACATTTATTGTTCATAATATAACTAAACTTACCGTATTGTGTAGGAGAATCTATATCACCTATGTCTGTATCACAGCAGCACGCAGAAATGGTCAAGCTGCCGTTTGGTGTTTCTTTTTGCAGAAAGACTTAAAGTTCCTCTTTCAATGCAGTAGTCATGCAACCTGGAAATTCACACCCCCACACAATCATTCTTCCTGTTGTCTTCCTATAAACAGTTACTTGCTCTGAAAATTAGATTTTGTGGGTTCATGTTAATAGGAGCTATAAATGATATACAAATAATAATGATAGCTGAGCACGACCTCTTAAAAGTTACAGTGCCTAGATTGTTCATAAAGTACTCCATTTGTTCTGTAGCCGATGTTGATAACACAGCCTTCATAAATAATTGAGTTTAAATCATGCTATAAAAGCTATTGGTAACAATATATGCTACACATGCTCATAAATGTACCAGTACCAGAAAAATAACTGAATGTGACTAGTTTGAATATACAGAAATGAAAGCTGGTTAACCAGATCAAGACTTCAAACTGAAGCTCAGAATTAGAAAAAAAAAGAAAAATTTGAAAGTAGCTCAGATGTTGCGGGTAATGCTGATAGTGGTGATATAGACATCCTCTAGAAAAGAAGGAACTTAGTAATGCTAACATTGCAAGACCAACTAGCACAATTTTGCTCACAGCTTTTTTTTTTTTACTAGGACTAACATACTAATGTGGTTTCAAAAAAATGGCAAAACAATGTCAGCTTAATGTAAAAAGAAACAAGAAACTTGTGGTCACTGTCCTGGTCACTTGTGTTGTTATATCACCCCCTGGTGTTAAAAATGATGCATTTGCCTTCAAACTGTTCATTTTTGTTAGTGGGCAAACTGTGAAGATGAAATTTATTGAAAGAACTACATCATTCTTGATAAACAAAAAGTTACTTAATGTGTCACTTTGAGGCCCATTCTCAGTAATGTTGACTAGCATCAAGCTGGAAAACCCCTAATTCAAATCCATAGAAATTATGGAAAATGATTCCGGATTCAATGGAAATTGTTTTTTAAGTACAGTATGTTGTGTTAGTTTGTCAAACAGACAGCTCTGTTTAACTACTTAGCCCAAACTAGAAGACTAAACTAAATGAAACTTGATTTTCCAGTGTTAGGTTTGCTCTAGACAGATAAACAGGAGCTAAATGGGTTCTTCACTTATTAGTGAGCCTGTGAAAACAAAAGCTCCACCTTCAGGTTGCAAGAATTTGACTTCACTTCTTTGCCTCTATTTTTATTTTCAGGACTGTGATGTATAAATATCACTTAAAAAAATCATAAAAATAATATTTAATCAAGAATCATGAATGAGAGACTATCTGATGTGAAATATATGGGAGTGAAATCGTTAATGGTTGGCTACTGCAAATAACCCTACATGTAACTGAACATATTATGCAACATTTGATTGTTATCTCAACTATACAGAACTTCTGTTTCTCTATTAAAAAATCCCCCAGATGCTGTAAAACACTTCCTTCCACATGCTTGCATGGTTCTGTTTAATTGTAGCCTACTTTACAAAATAAAATGAGTTTCATTTCATATTGATCAAATTGACAGTGACGGCAGCAAGTAGCTACATTTATTAACAAACCAAAGAGCTATAACTAAACAATACTTTGAGATAGCATCAAATATTAAATATGATATGCATCATGACACATCTGGGTTGACCCGACATCTAACTACACCTGGCAGACAGAAAGTTTTTTCTTCATTAGGGTTGGGAACTGAGAATTGTTCTTATTCAGAAACATTAAAAATAAATATGGGAACCACAGGATCTCATGACCTTTCATTCTTAATACTGATTAATCTACAGTTTGAATTTAAAACATGCGACCCCTTGATTGTCAAACAAATGGCTCTTAAAGGGTTAGTTCACCCAAAATGAAAATAACCCCATGATTTCCTCACCCCTCAAGCCATCCTAGGTGTATATGACTTTCTTCTTTCAGACGAATGTTGTACTAAATAATGTCCTGGCTCTTCCAAGCTTTATAATGGCAGTAAATAGGGGATGAGATTTTGAAGGCCAAAAAAGTTTAACCATCCATCATAAAAGATATCCACACAGCTCCGGGGGGTTAATAAAGGCCTTCTGAAGCGAAGCCATGTGTTTGTGTAAGAAAAATATCCACTTTAAAAACTAAAATAACTAGCTTATTTAGCTGACAAATGGCTGGAAGCTAGTTAACAGACGAGTAAATCATGGGGTAATTTTCATTTTTGGGTGAACTATCCCTGTAAGAGGCGATTCTAAAGCTCAGAATGTCCTCCCAAACGAATGACTCCCATGAGCCGGTTAATCCGTCTATGAATAAAAAGTTGTGTTTTCATCATATCCAACTCTAAATAAATAAATAATTGCTACTGTGTTATACAGGCCCAGCTCCAGCTTTGAAAAGGTGGGCCAAGTGAAATTCCTGGTAGCCCCAGAGTTTTAACATTATTAAATTTTTTCCTCATAACAAATTTTTATTTTATAACAAGAGGCAGGTCTTGAAAGGGACTTTCTATACACTGTTAACGATTTTCTTGTATTTTTACAGTACAGTACTGGCAGCAGGGTTGCCAGCAAGTTACTGTATTTTGATTTACAGTAATTGTACTGTAATTCAATTTACAGTACACAGAACAGTACTGTACTGTATTTTTACTGCATTTTCTCCTTTTAGTTTGCTTCTGCTGTAATTAATAATACAGTATTGTACTGTAATATCAGTATTAATTTATTACTGCTAAATATTACTGCAATTTTCAAAATAACTAATAATATTAATATTATAATTATATATAGTTATTACGGTATATAAACTTATAGGAAGTAATATTAATGATGACAGAATACCTGCAAATCAAAAGACAATCCAAACAATGTTCTTGTCAAAAATATGTTTTATTCAATCAAACTATTAAAACCATTGCATGTTCAGTGAATCAGCAATTTACAGGTATTAACGGCTGTTAAAGGGACAGTTTACCCAAAAATGAAAATTCTGTCATCATTTACTCACCTTCAAGTTGTTCCAAACCTATATGTATTTCCTCCTTCTGCTAAACACAAAAGAAGATATTTTAAAGAATGTTGGTAACCAGACAGTTGATGGAAACCATTGACTTCCATAGTGGGGGAAAACAATACTATGGGAGTCAATGGGTGCCGTCAATTGTCTGGTTACCAACATTCTTTAAAGTATCTTCTTTTGTGTTNTTAAAACCATTGCATGTTCAGTGAATCAGCAATTTACAGGTATTAACGGCTGTTAAAGGGACAGTTTACCCAAAAATGAAAATTCTGTCATCATTTACTCACCTTCAAGTTGTTCCAAACCTATATGTATTTCCTCCTTCTGCTAAACACAAAAGAAGATATTTTAAAGAATGTTGGTAACCAGACAGTTGATGGAAACCATTGACTTCCATAGTGGGGGAAAACAATACTATGGGAGTCAATGGGTGCCGTCAATTGTCTGGTTACCAACATTCTTTAAAGTATCTTCTTTTGTGTTTAGCAGAAGAAAGAAACTTATACAGGTTTGGAATAACTTGAAGGTGAGTAAATGATGACAGAATTTTCATTTTTGGGTAAAATGTCCCCTTAAAGGGTTAGTTCACCCAAAAATGAAAATTCTGTCATTTATTACTCACCCTCACGCCGTTCCACACCCGTAAGTCCTTTGTTAATCTTCAGAACACAAATTAAGATATTTTTGTTGAAATCCGATGGTTCAGTGAGGCCTGCATAGCCAGCAATGACATTTCCTCTCTCAAGATCCATTAATGTACTAAAAACATATTTAAAACAGTTAATGTGGGTACAGTGGTTCAATATTAATATTATAAAGCGACGAGAATATTTTTGGTGCGCCAATAAAAACAAAATAATGACTTATATAGTGATGGCCGATTTCAAAACACTGCTTCAGGAAGCTTCGGAGCATAATGAATCAGCTTGTCGAATCAGCGGTTAGGAGCGCCAAAATCACGTGATCTCAGTAGTTTGGCGGTTTGACACGCGATCCGAATCATGATTCGACACAAAACATTCATAACGCTCCGAAGCTACCTGAAGCAGTGTTTTGAAATCGGCCATCACTATATAAGTCGTTATTTTGTTTTTATTGGCGCACCAAAAATATTCTCGTCGCTTTATAATATTAATATTGAGCCACTGTACTCACATGAACTGATTTAAATATGTTTTTAGTACTTTTATGGATCTTGAAAGAGGAAATGTCGTTGCTCCCTATGCAGGCCTCACTGAACCATCGGATTTCAACTAAAATATCTTAATTTGTGTTCCGAAGATGAACGAAGGACTTACGGGTATGGAACGACATGAGGGTAAGTAATAAATGACATTATTTTCATTTTTGGGTGAACTAACCCTTTAAGTGTGCACAAATGTAAATTAAACAAAAACATACAAGAAAAGAGAACTTGAGGATTGGGTTGGGTAAAAGAATGACAAGTGAGTGACAAAAAAAACAAACAAAAACAAACAAGTGTGTGTGTGGGTGCAGGCATCATTTTGAAGTTTGGTGGGTTGATGGCCGTCACCTTCCTCTGCACCACCCTTTTGGTCCCCTTGCTGACTCCCTGTCTGGCACTTCGTCTGTCTGGCATTTCCTTCTTCAGGGTTGATTCTGACCAGGAACCTGTTAGCAATATCATACCAGTCAATAAATATGCTTTTCATTTTTGGGTGAACTAACCCTCTAAAACATTGTATTAAAAAGGCTAATACTTACAGAATACTTATTTCCAGGCTGCAAAGACAACTGGCCCACACCGTAGAGCTGTAAGAAATCAAAATACATTTTATTCAGTTATGCGTAACTTGTTAAGGACGTATAAGCTAACACATCACTGTATTTCATACACTCCAACAATACATCTTTCGTAAAAATAAATATTTTTGCTTCTAAAAATTCTAACTTGCTTTTTTTGGCATACATGGCATGTTGACTCATATATCAACTCTGATATATATATATATATATATATTTTATTTACCTTTATTCATAAATAATTAATCATTACTTGTCATTACAATCACAACGCTACAGAACTAAGTCTTCCGCCTAAATGAAATTAAGTAAAATGCTAAACTGGTACCAACAGTCAATCTCTCTAAGCCCAAATCACCTATTTACGTTGCAAAGGAAAGTTAAGTATTTTTAAGCCTTGTTTTCACGTGTTTTTCTGTCTAAACGACTTATTCAAATAGGTCCAGTGTTGACCGCGACAGCTGCAGCCGTCATCCGGGAAACAGACTGCAAATCTTAGCAGTTTAAGCACTGTCAGTGTACGTCTATTACATTACTATAAGTTCTTGCTGACAGGCTCAGATCGGACGTTATAAAAAGGATCCCTACACAGATAGACATTTTTGTTATCATATGATCATTCAAACCTAGACTCCATTAGCAAACGCAGTAATTTTACCTCGCAGACCATTGTAAAACACAGTACATTCAAACTCGACAGAAACAAAACAAAACTCACGAAAATCATCTTGATTTGTCTTTTCAGCGTTTCAACAATCACAAGGTCTGGTTTGGTCGAAATAAACCAGATGTAATTCACCGAGTTAGAACTGAACATGTCTGGACAAGCGGGAAACTAACACCTTATTAAACTCTGTAACGGTGTTTTTGCAACGTTCGCTGGCTGAACTTCCACTGTCATTTCACAAGTTATGTACACTATAGCGTAAAATCCTAAAACCTAATTATAAAATGTAAAATTAACTTACCAAACTTCCAGATATCGACCGAGTGAAGCATCCAGATATCCGTGAGTGAGCTGCTGCTGTTGTGTTCTGACGTCAGTCAGGGGCGCTGTTTACAGCAATCCTGTATTATTGCCTGGCATATTACAGCCAAGTTACAGCTAGGTTATAGCAACACTAAAATATACTGTAAAATGTTCCCGCTCAAACAAAATTACCCAGAATGCAATACAAATTACAGTATTGTACTGTAATATAATAATGCAGTATTGTAGTAGGTTTTTACAGTAATGTGCTGCTAAATCTACAGCAACATTTAACAGTGTATTTACAGTGTCAGGAGCTTTTCTACAGGTTCTGGTTCAGATTTTTACTTGCCCTTAAAATGATTTCCACTGGCCCCACTGCAATTTTTTTTTTTAAATAAATAAATATAAAGACAAGTAAACAATCAGTAATAAAGTAAGAACAAATGAACAAATTACAAGCAATAGCACAAATGAATACAATCAGCTACAGATGACTTCAACTAACATTATGGAGTAGCACAAGAAATATTCTTTGAGGTTCCTAGAACAATTAATATGCAACATGTCTAGCCTAGTCAAAGTTGAGGAAATATTAAATACTCATACAGTAAAATACAGGATGTGCTGTATCAGTTGATCAGTTGAGAGATCAAAACCTTGAAACAACACTGAGCAATAAAGCCGGAGATGAACGGTATTTTTAAATCTGTCTCCTCTTATGTCAGATTCTTAAATTTAATTAATAAATTCAGTTAGAATTGAAAAAAAGACACTGTATGGCTATTACCAATCAAATAAAAGCATGAATGAATTATGCAAATTAATTGTCTTAGTATTTTCTTTTATTCTTACTATTTACTTTTATTGTATTGTTGTTGTTTTATTATGACTTTAGTTGTTACGTTGTGGTGTTGTAGAGATGAGGCGTTCACGGAGATCCACAAAACAAGGGTATTAATTATACGACAGAGATACACAACATCACACACATAGGTTAACATTTAGAACAGACAAGGAGTGAAGGGAGTGAGTCCATTATAAAGGGTGTGAGGATGATGAGGAACAGGTGCAGGTAATCCTTGATGATGGGGAGATGACAAGGAAGTGAGTGCAGGTGTGAAGACAGGAGGATCACGGGAAATGGAGTCCGGGAAACGAGGGAACTGTGACAGTACCTCCCCCTTCCAGTAGGCGCTGCCTCGCGCCATAGATGGAACAACCGAGGAGGGGGGGTGGGCGCCCTGGAGACCTCACGCAGGTGCAGGGAGAGGAGCGGACGGGAACGGAGGTCTCCAGGGCGGATCTAGGAGTTCGGGCGGCCATGGCGGGTCAGGAGCCTTGGCAGGCCATGGAGGGTCTGGAGCCTTAGCAGGCCATGGAGGGTCTGGAGCCTTAGCAGGCCATGGAGGGTCTGGAGCCTTAGCAGGCCATGGAGGGTCTGGAGCCTTAGCAGGCCATGGAGGGTCTGGAGCCTTAGCAGGCCATGGAGGGTCTGGAGCCTTAGCAGGCCATGGAGGGTCTGGAGCCTTAGCAGGCCATGGAGGGTCTGGAGCCTTAGCAGGCCATGGAGGGTCTGGAGCCTTAGCAGGCCATGGAGGGTCTGGAGCCTTAGCAGGCCATGGAGGGTCTGGAGCCTTAGCAGGCCATGGAGGGTCTGGAGCCTTAGCAGGCCATGGAGGGTCTGGAGCCTTAGCAGGCCATGGAGGGTCTGGAGCCTTAGCAGGCCATGGAGGGTCTGGAGCCTTAGCAGGCCATGGAGGGTCTGGAGCCTTAGCAGGCCATGGAGGGTCTGGAGCCTTAGCAGGCCATGGAGGGTCTGGAGCCTTAGCAGGCCATGGAGGGTCTGGAGCCTTAGCAGGCCATGGAGGGTCTGGAGCCTTAGCAGGCCATGGAGGGTCTGGAGCCTTAGCAGGCCATGGAGGGTCTGGAGCCTTAGCAGGCCATGGANCGGAGGGCTGGAGCGGTCTCGTCGAAGGCCGGAGCGGTCTCGTCGAAGGCCGGAGCGGTCTCGTCGAAGGCCGGAGCGGTCTCGTCGAAGGCCGGAGCGGTCTCGTCGAAGGCCGGAGCGGGCTCGTCGGCTGCTGGAGCGGGCTCGTGGAAGGCTGGAGAGGGCTCGTGGAAGGCTGGAGAGGGCTCGAGGAAGGCTGGAGCGGGCTCGTGGAAGGCTGGAACAGGTCCGTGGAGAATAGGATCGGGCTCGAGGAGAATTAGAGTGGGCTCGTGGGGGGCTGGACCAGGTCCGTGGAGAATAGGATCTTTCTCGAGGAGAATTAGAGCGGGTTCGGGGAAGGCTGGGACCGTTGGTTCCGCCCAAAAGTCTATTAGCCATTCCGCCTCCTTTGGCGGCTCGTGGAAGGCCGGAGCGGGCTCGCGGAAGGCCGGAGCGGGCTCGCGGAAGGCCGGAGCGGGCTCAAGGAAGACTGGAGCGGGCTCAAGGAAGGCGGGCTTCACAGGAGGCTCAGGTGAGGTAGCGACCCCTCTCTCTTGGGCAGCCTGGACCTCTTGGAGGACTTCTTTTTGGACGGCTTTGGCTGAGAGTTAGACATGGCCATAGGGGAATGCCCACTGGAGCGGTAGGTGGAGGAAATCGGCGGCTGGTGAAATGGCCAGACCATCTGTGTTTCTGAGGGAGCCGAACGAGGCGAATACGATCGGTTTTGAACCTCTTCAATTTTGAACTCGGAACCATTAAGAAAGAGAATCAGATTAATAGACTCGACTAGGGAAAAGAGGCATTCTGGTTCAAAATACTGAATCGTATCCTTGTCCAGACCCCTCAGAAAACAGGAGTAAAGAATTGCATCTGGCCAGCTCACCTTAGAAGAAAGCTCGGCGAATTCCTCCACATACCTCTCCAGCGGGCGGCCGTCCCGTCTGGCGGTCCAGAGGCAGTCCTTCGCCGAGAGCTGATGTCTACGGCTTCTTGAGGGCACAGGAACCAAGAAGATACCCATTTATCTTGTGGATGTCCAGCGGTTAGGTCTGTTCTTCTGTTACGTTGTGGTGTTGTAGAGATGAGGGGTTCACGGAGATCCACAAAACAAGGGTATTTATTATACGACAGAGAGATACACAACATCACACACATAGGATAACATTTAGAACAGACAAGGAGTGAAGGGAGTGAGTCCATTATAAAGGGTGTGAGGATGATGAGGAACAGGTGCAGGTAATCTGTGATGATGGGGAGATGACGAGGAAGTGAGTGCAGGTGTGGAGACAGGAGGATCATGGGAAATGGAGTCCGGGAAACGAGGGAACTGTGACATTAGTTTTGTGATGTTCAGTGTTATTTTGTTAATCAAAATATTTTGAGTGTCACCATTGTTGAGATTTATACGCTGATTCTTAATGTCTTTTGTCTAAATTATGCAATAGTTCAAAATTAACTGCACAATGTGTTTTGAAATCATCTAGATTATTTGATTGTCACAATGAGGGTATGCACGTGACGTCACCATCAACCGTTACGACTGTGGTTACGCCCACTGAGTGGCACAAAGACAGAGTGGCAGCATTGGTTTTTAGCGTGAATGCAGCGAAAAACATAAAACACATCCAAAACGAGAAAGAGCTTTGTGATTGACTGTACAAATAGCTTTGACACAAAATCTGAGGTATATATTTAAAGAGTGCCGAAAGCTACAGAAAAAAGGAGCAAATGTATCACTGCAATTAACAGAAACAGCTTGACTCCAGGCAGAGAAACATGGATTTGCAGTTATCATTTTGTGTCAAAATGTTGGATTTTTAGGTAAAATCATACCGTATATATTGTATTGTTATATATTGTGTTGACAAATCATCAATTAAATATTTACCATCTTATATTCTGCATAGTTTGGTGTTTTTAAATAAACACTGACAAAAACTATACAAGTTTTAGGGCTGGACAATATGACGATATATATAACACTGATATAAGTGATTACTCAGATTTAAACCTACCTATATTGTAGTTATATAAAATATTCACAGGCAGATTTGCTTTATGGATTTCCCTGGCATCGAAATCAGGCACATATAAATGTCAGGAAACATGATTCCTGGCTGCATGTCAATATCCATGGATTAGGTTTATTTGACAAGTTGTAAGAAACACTTTCGAGCCCAACCTTTAGTGTAATCGTTTGTTTTATTCGCGTTTTCGCAGTTTCCCCTATTAAATCCAGTCATGCAGCAGGTTCTTTTACCACTCAGTCCAGCTGAGGGAGTGCGTTCCGGCGGGAAAGTGACGTCGATGCATACCCTCTATACTACTAGATCTCAAGCTGTAGAATGTACTATGAACTATGCAAAATTAATAAAACATGACCTATAGAATTACAAATTAAATATTGGATGAGAGCAGTGAATCAGGCCACTACCTGTTCCTACCTGTCACCATCAACAGGAAGCCAAACATCACTAGATCATACTTCCTCTTGGTTTTGCTTGTCATAAAAAACATGTTCTTCAAACACAAAGTTATAGCAGCCAGAGAAAAACTATAACGTTAAAAAGTCAAGGTTCAAGAGTCCAACTAAAGCAAACACCGATCTCCATAATGGTGACTTCGAACCAAAATTTTCAATAAAACATCAACATCTAAGCAACTGGTAATTTTCAAAAAGAACTTTTATAGATGTATGAAAGAAATAAAGTCAAACTGGTTAGTATTAAATTATGCTGGTAATGCTATTTTTTTTAAATAATGGAGTTGTTTAATCATCCTCTGCTGGGATCTTGAGAGATTTAATGTCTTAAAGTCTAACAGCAGGTGTTCGTTACTAATGTACAATCATCACTCAGTAAATTAATTATTCCATTAACTCCACTCTTGAATGGTCTTGTTTTGGTCTTGGAGGTTCTGGTCTTGACCACACCTCTGGTCTTGGTCATGGAGGACTGGTCTTCACTACATCTCTGAGATAAACACAAACACATTATGGCCTGGTTTCACAGACAGGGCTTAGATTAAGCCAGGTTTAGGCCTTAGTTTAATTAGGACATTTAAGTAGCTTTTATAAACATGCCTTAGAAAAAAAACATTACTGGTGAGCACTTAAAACAATGCCACTGACATATATGCCAGTGCAAGTTGCTTTCAGTTAAACTGCTTTTACAGTTGAAACCGGCAGTAGGCTATAGGTGTTCTTGGCTACACAGATTGTGTTGAATGCTATGAACAAATACACAGGTTGTAACTACACATAACTATGTGTAAAACACAGTTTTATTTAATATTGACAGAAAATGTGTAAACTAGAGTGCTACATAATACATGTAATTTTATGTTCTACACATTTCTTCTATGAGTGTAATCTAATTGTTATTACACTGTAATTAGTCATTAATTACTTTTTTAGAGTATAACTTACCCAAGACTGTGCATAAATTATGTTAGGAAATTGTTTCAGATATATCAGTTTTAATGTATATGTAATAATTCACTGGGGAAAAATGAAATTATTATTTAAATATTTACCGCCAGTAGGTGGCAGCAAGTCACTATCTTAATGAGTGAGTTGAATCTTTCATCAATCAACCTATTGGTTCAAAATGCTAATTTAGCAGAAGACTGTATTTTGAATGGGTGGCCTAATTGAATTATTTTCTCATCTGATTCGTTCAAATATGTTGATTCTTTGAGGAAGAAAACACTGTTGCTCGGAGGCGCAGCAGTTCTGCTGTTTGTTTTCTTTGATGTAGCAAAACAGCATGTGTCTAGGGTAAAAGCAGGATTTTTTTGATGGCAATCGGCCGAAAAGCATGATCTCTCTCAAAATCTGGAGCTGAAATATTGAAATCAGTTATTTGGCGTGGGGCCAGAGTGGGCCATGTTATATCTGTTTTTAATCTGAAATTATTTCATAATTTAACGACAGTGCAGTGACTTATTTTTTCTTAACATTTCTTTCTCAAATGTATTAATGAATCGTTGATGGAACCGAAGGAATCAGCATCACCTTATTCCCATTTCTAATCTTCTTTCGTTCACATGCCCTGCATCTCAATCAGCTCCATAGCTCCCTAGGTCGTGAATCATTATATCATGTAAATGAATGTGGCTGATTCCCTGATCAGTGCCCTGACTACAGAACTAGGGAGCTGATTGAGACGCACCCATGATCATCCTCGAATCTCTATAGAACATACTAGGACCCCGCGCGCTCCAGATGTGCGTGTTCACTATGCCCACGCGCACGGACGCGCGCACGCAGCAGCGTCTCATTGAACCAGAGCGGAGCTCAGGAGGAGAGAAACATGGCGACCTCAAATAATCCGCGAAAATTCAGCGAAAAGATCGCGTTACACAACCAGAAGCAAGCGGAAGAGACAGCTGCGTTCGAGGAGGTGATGAAAGACCTGAGTATTACTCGGGCGGCCCGTGTAAGTGTGTCTGTTTTCTTTCTTATGATAGCATTCAATAGCAGCCCGACGTGCGGGGCAGAATTTATGTTGATACGACACGCACGAACCCGCCTGTCTGGACGTAAACAATAACAAACGCCCCTCTCTAGTGCGCGTTTATCTCTAGCGTTGACTAATGGATTGCCTTCCAATGGACGTTGTTGAGATATTTGATAATAACAGACGGTCACGACGAGGCCTTATAAAAGTTGCCATGCTCACATCTGCAGTGTATGAGTGTGAATGGATTGAGCATGTGTTTTTGACAGGCACAAAACAGTCTCTCGCAGTTATAGCTGGACTGTAATCAAGGCCATATCCAGTGCTGGACGCTTTTTAGCATCTATATTCTAATTTCAGGTGTCATTCCTTACTAAAGGGCTAAACCTCAATGTTTGTATTTGTGTATACATGGTCTTAGTTAATAATTTAGCAAAAAACAACAATGTATTTGCTCAGTTTAGCGTTATTGCCCAGTGCACTTATGCCAAAACTAAGGACTCCAGCAATCTATGATGACAGGGTTGTGATCACACAGACATTGCTTGCACTGCTTTACTAACATCCCACCCAAGATTCAGACTAAATACTACTCATTTCAAAGTGATGCTCACATTTTTTCTGTTTTGTTTTTGTTGTTCACTTGTTGCTGTTTAATTTTAGGTGCTTCCAACATTATATAAAATCTGCAGCATATACATGATAACATTTGCATGCCTGGTGTGATGTAATAAAAGGGATAGTTCACTCAAAAAATGAAAATTATCCCATGATTTACTCACCCTCAAGCCTTCCTAGTTGTATATCTTCTTTCAGACGAACACAATCTGATATTATTAAAAAATGTCCTGGCTTTTCCAAGCTTTATATTGGGAGTGAAGGGGGCTCAAGATTTTGAAGCCCAAAAAAGTGCATCCATACATAAACTTCAGGGGTTTAATAAAGGCCTTCTGAAGCAAAGCGATAGTTTTTTGTTATAAATATATATATTTTAATATTACTCGGATTGTGTTCGTCTGAAAGAAGATAGTCATATACAACTAGGATCGCTTGAGGGTGAGTAAATCATGGGATAATTTTCATTTTTGTGTGAACTATACTTTTAATGCAGCTCTTTTTCCAGCTGATGAACAATTAAAACATTGACATCAAAATAAATTCAGTTTGAGCATTTAAAGTGGAAGGCGACATAACCACAGAGAGAGCGCTTTATAATTGGAATGTAAATGTATGTCGGTATGGACACTTATATAGTTATGGTTATTGTTACAAAGTTTCCTTCCTTTTGTCCTTATAATTGGAAGTAGCCTCTTTTTCAATTAAGAAATATCACTTCTGTAATCCTTGGATGTTGTTTACAGCAGGGTTTTACTTTTTTACTTTTTTTTTTCTTTACTATTTCTTACTACAGTTTTACTTTAATTAGTATCTCACAGTTTTATTGGTTGGGTGTTTGTTTTCTTTCTTGCAGATACAGTTACAGAAGACTCAGTATTTACAGCTCGGTCAGAACCGAGGACAGTACTATGGCGGCTCTTTGCCGAATGTCAATCAGATTGGAAACACTACCANGAGCACAAATTCCTAGTATGGGTCACCATACTTGGCCACATGTCACTTCACTTCACTTCACTTATTGGTTGGGTGTTTGTTTTCTTTCTTGCAGATACAGTTACAGAAGACTCAGTATTTACAGCTCGGTCAGAACCGAGGACAGTACTATGGCGGCTCTTTGCCGAATGTCAATCAGATTGGAAACACTACCATTGACCTTCCCTTTCAGGTAAGGAACAGGTGATATCGAGTATGAATAGATATGTGTATTACAAGTTGTGTACTGAAATGTTATCTTCATGTTAGAGCTGCATGATTCGTAATACATTTTTTTTTGTTTAAAATAGAGATCACGATTCTCCCATGATTCTGAATAGAATAAACTAAACTAAATAACATGTAATTTACTTGAGGTTCTGACAAAATGTTAATTGCTGCAGTCTATTGAAAAAAAATATATTTAATTAATTTGAACAAATTATTTAAAAAAAAAAAAGTTTTAAATTAATTATTCAAATGATTCACTCATAAAAACTTCACGTTTTGGAACGAATCCCCTAAATGAATGATTCAGTGACAAACAAATTTTTTTAAGTCACTTGTGTGCCACCTACTGGTGTAACGTCAAGTTACTTTCAAAAGGTTTTTTAGTCTATTTTGATTGCAACTGTAGACATCAGTGTTTATATCCAAACTATAAACTTTTATTCCAGTGCTTCTGTGATAATTTGAATATTTCTAACACAGAAATAACGATACTGTGTGGTTGAAAAGACTGTTTGTGAAGCTATTTCATCAGTGTCTAAAATCAACACTCGCCAAGCGCTAAATGCAAGTAAAAATCGGTGTTGGTGAGTATATGAAACGGTGTCAGTCGCCAGTTGGTTGGTAACATTTTTATGAATTTCATGAATTTTATGAACAGTGCAAAATTGTAACAACATGAATGTGAACAAACATGAACAACGCTTGGGACAGTTGACAGGGCAGTGTTGCAACGTCACAAAAGTTTAAGCCTTTCCAATTAAAATATTTAAGCTCAAGAAGACGTGAAAGGGAACTCAATTCGTTACTCGCACGCTGTGTGGGAAAGTTTCTGTGCTCAGACATCCGAAGTGCGCTCCAAGAAATCCGCGTCTCAGACAGCGCACCAATACTAAATTGAGCTCTGTTTTCATGTCTTCTTGTGCTTGAACAGACATATTCAAACTAAATTATGTCAAAATGCCTGTCTTGGCAAGGATCCTTGAACATAGTCAGTTATGTCTTAACGGAACGTAAACAGTTGAGAAATAAAACGGATGTGTAACAGTATATTGGATCTGTGCGTTCGCTCTTAAAGTGACAGCAGCCTAATATTCCTGCTGCTGTTTGTGTATTCAATGCTAGTCAAACAACAAAAAACAAAGAACAATCACTCATTGCTCTTGACTGAATATCGTTTGTAACTTTAATAAGGATTAGTATATTAGTATATATTCATTGGCTGGTAAAAAATATTGATGGCTGGTACATTTTCTAAAAGTCACCGGCCATTGCCAGCTGTGGAAAAAAGTTAGTTTTAGGCTCTGCCTATACATGACAACTGCTTTCTCTGGCTCAGCGGCAGCGAATGTTTGCTGTGATTGAACTTATCAAAGGTTTAATAGACATTGTTGTCGTTTAGGAATAAGATTGCGTGGGTGTTTGAATCAAGATTGTGATCTTTTAATGATTAATAATGCAGCTCTGCTTCATGTTTGTTGGTTTTTATCAGACTCCTTTTCAGAATTCAGTATTGGACACAAGTAGAACGACTCGTCACCATGGGTTGGTGGACAGGGTCTATCGGGACAGGAATCGCATCACGTCGCCACACCGCAGACCCCTCTCCGTGGACAAACATGGTCGTCAAATATCCTTGATGAGTCTAGTCATGAATGCAGACGGAATTATTGCACTTCTTTGCTCTGCTTGGCATACAAAACATATTTAAAATTTCTGTGATTTGCTTATACTGACATTATGAAGTCCTTAATGCTGAATCTCACATTGACAGCTGTCCATATGCCTCTGTGTATCTGTCACCCCCACCTGATACCAGCTGGAGGAGGTGAGAGTTTATACTCACACAGTCTGTTTGCATGTGCTAAAGATTGTACATACTGTATGTGCAGGACTAATAAGCTAGATAGCTGTTAAAATTGCATGTAAACAGTTACACTTCATAGCTCAAATTATAATCTCAGATTTTATATAGTAATATTGTAACTTTTAAGTTGTTTAAAGGGGGTATATGTAGAATTCAGAAACCCTTGTTATTATCGACACCGGTGGCCTTTAAGTGAACTGCAGACAATAAATTATTGCTCGTGCTCACACGCGTAAAGTACAAGAGACTGAATGTGATTCAGAGCCCCGATATACTCACAGCGAAGATGTTTTTTGTTCTTTGCTTAAAAGTAAAAGGAATTTGGAAATACCTTTGCAGCAATATATTGCCTAGGCTGCTGAGAGCGACTTTTAGATGAATATGGAAATATGTGCTGTGCACTTTCCTCTCGATAGCAAATTAAACACAACAAAAAATGACAGCGGTGTGAAAGCAGCTGTTAAGAAAGCATCTGATCAAAGTGATGTGGATATGTTTGCACAAGCTACGTGATTTACCGGCATCATGATGAAAGATAAGGTAATTAAAATAACACTGTTATGATAGTTTGAATATAAAGTATGTTTGAGACTATAAAGACTGTATAGTTTTGGATATGTGAGACTTTAGTTTGAATTAATTCAATTTCTTTCCATGACACATTGGCAGAATAGCTTTTTCTGCACTATCCTGAAAATTGCATAAGCATTCATTTCATGTGTCAGAACGGTCGTACACATAAAAATCAGTATACAGGCTTTCATAGACAACCTAGGAAGTTTCTCGTTTTTTAAATTTCATTACAAGCTGTTCACACATTGGCAATACTAAAAATTATTAATACATGAAAATTTTTTACACTTTAATTGTAAATTGTGTATTATTTTTTATGATTTTTTTATTTTTACCGTGAATATTGCCTTTTATTATAATATTGCTTACTTAAAGGTACAATATGTAATATTTTTGCAGTAAAATATCCAAAAACCACTAGGCTAGTGTTATATATTTTGTCCAGCTGATTACTAACAATATCTCTAATGTTTTCAACTACTTCTAAATCATGAGAAAATTCCCATTCTAAACAGTGACACGGGGCAGTGCAGTCGCCTGTCAATGACGTCAGTTACCCTTTGTTACCGCCTTTACTGACGTAGAAACCACATGACAACAGTGTCGTGGTGGACAAATGCGGAAGTAGTGTCTAGCGTCCAGCAAACCACTAGCTTGCTTCAAGCAGTTCCTTATTTACTTCTTGCACGTTTTATGGTGGATTGTGTTACTTATTTATGGAACATAATTACTGTTTACCATTTGCCGCTGGTTCTGTCGACAAGGACAGCTCCCGTAAACGTAAGCGTACGGGCCAACCAAACGACCCAAGAAGAGTTTGGGACAAGAGGCATACACGCCAAACGCGGGGCATCGCGTCTCTAGACCCACGCGAGGACGCGTCTGATCCATAGTCTGATCGCGTCTTTGCATTGAATTTGTATGTAATCTACTCGCGCAAATCGTTGAACTCGCGTTTGCTATGTATGCCCACTTATTGTGTTTGAATGTACACGAGTGTATATATTTGTTGAACAAGTGGTAATCGTTTATATACAATTTAAAATATATCAAATGTTTTTAATAGTTTACATAACTATGTGAAGTGCATATTCTTAGGTCATAATGAAGTTGCAATTCATCATGCTTTATTTTATATATTAAAAATGTGTTTTCTTGAAGACTAAAGTTTATGCAGGTGCAGTGTTATTGCATTTTGTTATTTACTGATTTATTTACACTGTCTTATTTCACCTGACAAGTTAAACAATGTAAATAAATACAGTTAGTGTTATACAGAAATATGAATCAATTATTATTGCAAATGATATTGGTAAGTTCAAAATAACATTTATTATTATTGATTTGAACGCTTGAAACTGTGCTGTACCACACCATCGAATTGGACAAACATTCTAACATCTATAAATAAAAATTTCGATGTAAACCTTCCATTACTCGGGTCTAATTCAATATAATAAAACTATGACATCAAACACAACATTTATAAAACTTTACCTCAACCGTTAAATCCATGATTTATCTTTCCGTCTGATTGATGGCCGTCAGCGGTTGGGTAGAAGACAACAAATCCCATCATTCCACGCACCTTCTTAGCGTCATCAAACCACGCGATTGTTATTGATTTGGTAGTGCGCCCTCAAGTGGCAGATTCTACGAACTGTACCTTTAATGTCAGTAATTATCAGACCTTCTTACCACTCTGTTGTACATTTAAATCTGCATGTTGTGGTACAATATAATCTTGTAATTTTAGTTAGAAGAGACTTTTACGTCAGGTGATTCTTGAATTTCTTTGTGCTTGTTCTGCAGAACCAACTCAGACTCTGCCCTGCACCAGAGCACTTTAAACCCAAACCAACAAGATGCATTTGCAGGAGGGTCTCAAGATTTGCAGCCAAAACAAGGTTTATTTTATTTTATTTTATCTATTAAATGCTATCATCAATGATCTAATGCCAGGTTAAAGGTTGCAGTGAACTATATCCTGTAGATTTTCCCCCACACATGTTTTAGTGTATGATTTCATCCCTCTCTATGTACTAGTTCTTCTTCTCACTATGCCAGGAACAGGGGAACCTGAAAGTGACATGGACAAAGAAATTCAAAAGCTGATATGGGATCACAAAAAGGTACATTTTAAAATAGATTTCTTTACTATGGTTTTTATATGATCTTTTATCAACAAGTTATTTATCGTTTTTTTCATAGAATACTTCACCAAGGCACAAGTCAAACAAAATACCTGGAATCAAGTAAGTGCGGTTTCATTAGATTTTCTTTTTGGGGCTGATAATGTAGGTCCATGTTCATTTGAGCAAACAATGATCCATTTATTATTATCCAACAGCCATCTAGACATACCTACTCCTTTTACAGCAGCCTTGTTTTATCATATCATAATCAGTACAGTGGGCTTTTTCTGTTGACATATCTATTTATCCTGGTCTCTTTTTACATCCCTCATGTCATTTCCCCAGCATATTTCCATCTCCAGATCAGGAAATGACTGCATCTCTAATCCCAGCGGCACACAACACAGGCGGCTCTCTGCCAGATCTGACCAACATCCAGATTCCCCCCCCACTCCCCACACCTCTGGACCCTGATGACTCCTCGTCCTCTCTCAGTGCCTCCAACAGCACTGGCAACCTGACCAACACTCAAATGGGTCTCACATCTGTCAGCCAAGGTGATTCTGACCAGCATACGTGTTAGGACTGTGTTTCTCAACCTTTTTGACTCCCAATTGACCAGTATTCGAAGGTCCCCACATGTAGGCTAATGCTTAATTATGTGTTGTAATGCACCTTATTATGCATTGTATAGTCTCATGAACAATTGCAACCAAAGTTATAATACCTAACTATTCATTGAACACACCTTATGAAAGTATAATGCATTAAAACACATGAAAAACAACCAACAACCAGAATCTGCAAATATTATAATGCATTTTAACTTTGGTTACAATTATTTGTGAAGAGATATAATGCATTATACAGTACATTGTGAATACCTCATACATAAAGGCTTTAAGTAAAGTGTTACCAAATGTTTTTACTCTCAATTTTTATTTGATAAAATATTTGGTATTAGCATATGCACTCTGTGTGTAAATATGTCCTATGCTGTTACTGTCTCTGATTACTAAGAATTAACCGTGAGACTTTTTGGACCTTTGTGGAAAAGATAAGTATATATTGTATTAAATATGTATTTGACACCACTTTTTCTCTCTTTCTGGGTAAAACCATCTAATAACACTGTCTGCAAACGTCTAATAATACAAATGTAATGATCTCATATCTAAATGGATTTACTCACTTGTATTAGAATTATTAGGACACTATTTATTCAGCATTTGATGTGTGACGTTTTCTCTTCACGTGTGACATCAGCCCAGTCCACGGCGACAGTGTGCTTTCAGCGCCGACATGAGAATGTAGTTCCGCTGATCCTTAACACAGACTCCCAGCAGCATCCGAGTCTTCAGCAGCTGTCGCCCACCCTCTCTCCTCCGCTCTCACTAGCACAGGTGACACATCTCTCATACCTCCAACTGCTGATGAGGACAGATTTGAGGTGGTGTTACTGAAGGAACATTACTCACTCACATGCTAATAGAATATCTCAATCTGTACCTATGGTAAATAGGCAGTGGCGATAGATGCTATGACACTGGAGCAGCAGTTGGCTCAGTATGCTTTCTTCAGTCAACCGTCCACACAGACGCAGGGTGGGCTTCCTCAGCTCCAGCAGAACACCCAGCTGCCACCTGTCTCAGGAAGCCAGACGCAAACCTCTGTTGGCATTGATATTAACACGGTAAGATCACATCTTAGCACTTAGCTCCATAGATCTCCAGTGGATTTCTAGATAATGGGTATGTACGGTCTGTCAATCAGATCATACAGGGCACTAAGTGACATTCAAAATAATAATGAATACAGTACCAGTTAAATGTTTGGGCATAACTACCCATTATACACAATTATAGAAAATAGTAATAATAATGAATACATAGTTTAAAAAAAAAAGTTATATGAAAACTGTCCTATATTTTAGATTCTTTTAAATCACCTCCCTTATCCTCTGCACACTCTGTTCATTCTCACAATTCATTTTAATTTATTTATTTTTTAATAATGTAGTTAAACTGTTTGATATAAAGTCACAATTACAATATGACTTCCACACTTTCTGGTCCACATCCTCATCCATTTAAAAAAACATAAAAAAAAAATAACATTAAAAAAAGACAATTACCTTACCATTGAGAATTTTTTTTTAAATTTTTTTTAAGAAATGTATTCAGCAAGGATGCATTAAATTGATTAAAAGTGACAGTAAAGACATTTTATAATGTTACAAAATGATTTCTGTTTGAAATAAATTCTTTTTTAAAACTTTGTTCATTAAATAATCCTGAAAAAAAATTACAAAAATACTAAGCAGCACAACACTTTTCAACATTGATGATAATAAGAAATGTTTCTTAAGCAGAAAATCAGCATATTAGAATTTTATGAAGGAACATGTGACATTGAAGACTAATAATGCTGAAAATTCAGCTTTGCCATCACAGGAATAAATCACATTTTCAAATATGATAAAACAGAAAACAGTTATAGTATGAATTTTGTAATAATATTTCACAATATTACTGTTTTACCATTTTTTTAAATAAATGCAGCTTTGCTGAGCTTAAGAGACTTAAAAAACTAATTAAAAAATATTTTTTTTTAATTTTCCTACCTCAAACTTCTGAACAGTAGTGTATGTAGAAAAACTTGTCTGTTTATCTATAAAACTAATTTTAAGCATTTATGGACAATCCTTAAGATCAAAAGAGTTTTAAAATAATGAAAAAGCGCAATTCAGGTCCAGACTTTTGACTGGTAGTGTAAATAATTAATTTCAACAAGCAGTGTTCTTTCTTTCTCATTTAAGTTCTCAGCTTATTCTGTTTTAAACACCTCCTCAGTCTTGACAGTACTGGATATAGGTACTATCAAGTAAAGATGAAAAAATATATATATTTCCATTTGTAAAGAATAAGCCCTCTTGTAATAACAAGGTCATTTAGCTGATGTCCTGATAAAAACATTCTGGCTGAACAGTTTAAATGGCCAGATAATCAGAGACATTGTAGTTAATTGTTTCTTGACTAAATTGGGAGCCACAGGCCTTACCCTGAGTCAGAGGTCCCCTACAGGGGATCCGTTGGTCTAACTTGGTGTTGTCCCATATAGGCTGCTTCCCTCCAGCAGTACCGCTGTAGGGTGGGGTCTTCGGCCAATCAGTCTCCGACCTCTCCGGTCTCCAATCAAGGCTTCTCTCCGGGGGGCTCGCCTCAAGTAAGGGCGAACCCAGCAGCCGCTGCTTCCACCCTGTAGTTTGTTTTGTTTGGAGCAGATCTGGAGCCTGTCCCTTTAGCCGCTCTGTGTGTCCTAGTCCAGTCATGTCTCCCAGTCTCTCTGATCCTGGCTGCTTCGCTGTGTGTCTGAGCACCACTTAGTCATTCTGTGTATCATGCTGAGTAGCGATATAGGCCAGTTTTAATGTATGCTGTACTCATTGAAAGTGCCATTGCTGTTATACATCCTTCACCGGATCATGTGGATGTTGTGCATTTTGAGCAAAATTGCTGGTTGTGTCAGTTTGACAAAAAATGATGGTCCTTTAAATTTTCTTTTTAAATGAATTGTTAATGCTATGAACTATGAGTGACTTGTAGATTTGGAGAGTAATAATTAGAAATTAGACTTTAGTTTAATTCTTTGTATCTTGCTTGGTAATTCAGGGGTCTATCTGGTACCACTAGATATTGTTAGATTTTTATTTTTATTTTTTTTAATCTCTGCCAGCAATCAGACAAAAATCTATCACAAAAATAAGGATAGGGCCTCACTCTGAAAAATGTCTCTGAAACATCTTTTATTATTTTGGAGCAGGAGAATAATTGGAGCGATGGATCCCACAGTCTGTTTGTGGCATGGTTTTAAGCCCCCCCCACAAAAAAAAGAAAAAGAAAAATCACAAATTTTTACTTTAAGTATTCAGTTAGAATCCAGATGAAAAACACAAACATTTAGAGTGGGAATAATGGTGTGCAACTTCTTCCTTTTGGTCTCCTAAAAGCCATTCCAAAATGACTGGGCTAAAAAATATGACTAGTGATGTGCACTGTGTGATGTTTTTTCTTCTTTTTTTTGTTTTGTTTGTAGATATTGGGTTAGGTTTAGCTCTTTGCTTATCTTTTGCTTTAACAAGGTGTTACATTTCCATACAGGTCACTTGCAACATGTTTTTGTGTTTGAAATTAGCCAAATTGTCTTCGTCAAACATGGTGATACAGAATTGATGTTGTCATTTTTCTTGCATCATGAATTGACGCAGAATGTAAATTGTTCATGGATTTAGATCCTTTCATAGGCTAAGTATATTATTTTAAGGCCTTTGTGATAGTCAGTGATCTGTAGTGATTATTTTTAGCCTTTTCATGGATGGTTATTTCTAATATGTTCTCATTTTAGCACTCGTCCATTCTCGGAAGTGTCTTTGGTGATGCCTTTTACGACCAGCAGCTGTCTCCTCGCCAGACCAGCGCTTTGTCTCAGCAGGTGAGGCAACTATCCCCGGTGTAAATAAGTTGAATTGTACTTTAGCTGCTGCAGCCCATCTGGGATTTTTAAGCCACACACAGTACATCTAAAGTTTTCAAAATATGTGAAGAATGAACCTGTCCAGAAACAATTCTTTCCTTGCTCTTTACACGAACAAGCCACTAGAGGGCAGCTGAAATCTTTGAGATGACAAGTGTAGGGTTGCCTGTGAGCTATTCTTCAGTAGTGGCACAGTGGGAAGTGGCATGCTCATGACACAAAAGAGACAACCTGCATTATGTTCTGTTCCCATGTCCCCACTTTACCTCCTTATGTTCCTGTCTATTCTGTATGTTTTACCTTCCTTTTTAAAATGCCAAAATTGTATTTAAATTTATTTAAATTATCACCAACTCCCCCTAAAACCATCTTTCCTCAGACAGTAGCTCATCTATATATATATATACACTACCAGTCAAAAGTTTGGAAACATTACTATTTTTAATGTTTTTGAACGAAGTCTTATGCTTATTAAGGCTGCATTTATTTCATAATAAATACAGAAAAAACAATAATATTGTGAAATATTATTACAATTTAAAATTATGGTTTTCTATTTTAATATACTTTAAAATATTATTTATTTCTGTGATGCAAAGCTGAATTGTCAGCATCATTACTCCAGTCTTCAGTGTCAAATCATTGTAATATGCCGATTTATTATCAATGTTGGAAACAGTTGTGCTGCTTAATATTATTTTATAACCTGTGATACTTTTTCAGGATTCTTTGATGAATAAAAAGTTAGAAAATATCAGCATTTATTTAAAATAGAAATCTTTTGTAACAATATAGACTACCGTTCAAAAGTTTGGGGTCAGTAATTTTTTTTCTTTCCTTTTTTTTAAAGAAATTAATACTTTTATTCAGCACGGATGTGTTAAATTTATAAAAAGTGATAGTAAAGATTTATATTGTTAGAAAAGATTTATATTTTGAATAAATGCTGTGCTTTTTAACCTTTTATTCATCAATGAATCCTGAAAAAAGTATCACAGGTTCCAAAAAAATATTAAGCAACACAATTATTATTTCAACATTGATAATAACTGAGTATCAAATCAGCATATTAGAATGATTGCTGAAGGATCATGTGACACTGAAGACTGGAGTAATGATGCTGAAATTTCAGCTTTGCATCACAGAAATAAATTATATTTTAAAGTATATAAAATATACAATTTTGAATTGTAAAAATATTTCACAATATTGTTGTTTTTTCTGTATTTATTATGAAATAAATGCAGCCTTAATGAGCATTAAAAATAGTAATGTTTCCAAACGTTTGACTGGTAGTGTATATAAGAAACATTACTGCTGACAAAGGGAAAAAATTCAAGCTTTTCATATTTCAAACCCTGTTTTCAAAGTCAGTCTTGATCCCAAAGGGCCTCTTTCAATATTTTACCCTCTATGAGGACAAATAGGCTC
>RJVU01044706.1:7298316-7335659 GCA_003731715.1 Anabarilius grahami
AGAAATTTTGTTATCCATGTAAAACTTCTCTACGTACAAGGGGATAATCGGATTTGGATTAATATCTATGCAAAGCATAATCAAACATAATAGATCACAAAAATTCTAAAGAAAAGGCTCAAACAGACATACGGCTTTTTACAGCATCTGTGGATTCTGAGTCCGTGCAGCTGAATTTTACTTGCTACATGGATTTTTTTTTTTTTGTCTGTTGTCAGCAAAAAGGGGGAAAAAAGAGAAACAGTTAATGGATGAAAAACGTTTGGATTCTCCGTAAGGGATTCTTTTTGTAAGGCATCTGATTGCACCGTGTAAATTTCCTGTAAAAAAAAAAAGCATGACCTACATGTGCTTTGTCTCGGACAATTGTTTTCATGAGGATCATGCTTCATGTGTTCAAAATGTAAAATAATTGACGGGAAGGATGTGTCAGGTAATCAGTTACTGCTATATTCCGTTACTTGACTGCCTCATCAAAAAGAACAGCATTGCTGAAACCAGAATGTATTTTGACACCTTTTATGTAGGACCAAACATATTACTGAAACTAGCATTATTTTTGTTACTGTGATGTTTGTGTACCTTTCCATGTGTTTAATAGTTGCCCTCTGCATTGTTGTGGCCCCTCCGTTTCATTTGCAAGAGGCTGCATTGTACAGAGGCTCATAGCTATTGAGCTTTGAGCGTTTTTTTTATTTTTTATTTTTTTTATTTTGCATGTCTGACCATCACAAGTATTGGTGATTGATAAGCTGTGCACTTTTATCTCTTTGATATTTTATTTTACATCTCTATCTATGTGTTCGACATTTGTGAACATACTACATGAGAACACTTCCTACATTTACTTGGCACTTTAATCGATACCCAATTCATTTTTCAAAATCCATTCTTTTCACTACACTCTGAGTGACTGTTAAGTGCACTGGGTCTATTTCCCCCCTCTGTTTGGCCGATTTTGCCTTCTACTCTAAGACAAGTATTTTTGAAAAGGATAAAAGTATCTGTTGTCTATTTATGATTTTATACTTGGTCAGTGCAAAAAAAAAAAAAAACTTTTTTATGTAGTGTTAGGAAAGTATGAAAGTTCCCCGATAATTAGGAAATGAAGGCAGGTTACCTTTCTGTGTGTCAATTCACCATAGACCAGTTTACCTTTTATAAAGCTTCATCTGTGGATAATAGTGTATCATTACCATGAATTTAACCAATCCAGAACATTTCTGGTCCAGATAAGAGAACATGCAGAAAAAAAGGTTCTTCATCATTGTAACCCATAACTTATTCAGTATCTAATGTATGCACAGCCTTCATGTACATAAATGCTACACTTATACATTTCTATATTTTAAAATGTAAGAGTAGAGCGTAAAATATCAGGAGTATGTAAAAAAAAATATATATATATATATATATATAAATCAAATGAACAATATGGAACTGTATGTTTTTACATTTTAAAATGCTTGAAGTGGACGCTATACTGTCCCTCCGTTCAGGGGTTTCACACTTTCCTCAAACTCATGTTTTAAATACACAGGTCTGTGTTCATTATCAAGTGTGCTCACACTTCTAGCCAAATCATAAAAGAATCCCTGCTGCAAATGTACATGCAGTTTTGCTTTTCAGCTTCTATACACTGAACCTTGTTGAAGCTTTGTGAAATAATATTCTCTTATGTCTTTGTTTTGTAGTATTTGCTGTAGAACTATTTGTTTCTGGTTGATATTCTTTTATTTTGTGTTTTATATGTGTGTGCGCATTGGGAATTGATGTTTAAGTACTGTAAAAGTTGTCTTCACATGCTCAAGGTCTGTTTGCTGCAGTGTGTTGTAGATCTGTGATTTATTTGCAGTGGTTGCTTTATCCACTCAGTTCCTAGATTTCCAAATATCTGATTTGTAGGCCAGTTTTCTTAGATTCAGAAATATTTTCACAAGTGTCCTCCTTATGCAGAAAAATAGGATATTTTTATTTTGCAGGATACTACGGAGCACCGCACATGACATGCTGACAAAAATATATGCATTGTGGCCATAAATTAAGATTTTTTTCTCTCATTTTACTAAATTGTGGCCATGATTTACTAATTCAGTCACTCGTTTTGAGTGATTTTGAACTAAAAATGGAACGAATTATTACAAAGTGGCCATGGTTTAGAAAACGAGGTAACTAATTATATCGTGCGCAGGACTTAAAAGGTTAGTTCATCAAAATGAAATTTCTGTCAATAATTACTCACCCTCATGTCGTTCCAAATCCGTAAGACCTTCGTTCATCTTCGGAACACAAATCTAAGAGGTTTTTTAATCCTCAATAGAAAGCAACGAAATTGCCACATTCAAAGTCCAGAAAAGTAGTAAAAACATTGTTAAAATGGTCAACGTGACAACAGAGGTTAAACCTTAATGTTATGAAGCGGCAAGAATATTTTTTGCGCGCAAAAACAAAACAAAAACGACTTTGTTCAACAAATTTGTGTCTCCCCTGTCAGACATGTGCGCTGTTGAGGCAGTGAACACTTCTGTGTTTATGTCAGAAAGCCAGCTCATTATTGGCCGGCTCTGGCGTCAACATCACAAGCATGCGTCGTGCTGCTCACGTGAACAGCGTCTGCCAATAATGAGCCGCCATTCTGATGTGGAACCAGGAAGTGCTGCAACGAAAACAGTGTAGGAGAATGACGAGAGAGACGAATTTGTTGAAAAGTCATTATTTTGTTTTGTTTTTGTGCACAAAAAGTATTCTCGTCACTTCATAACATTAAGCTTGAACCACTGTAGTCACGTGGACAATTTTAACAATGTCTTTACTACTTTTCTGTACCTTGAATGTGGTAATTTCACTGCTTTCAATTGAGGATTTAAAACCTCTTGTATTTCATCAAAAATATCTTATTTTGTGTTCCGAAGATGAACAAAGGTCTTACAGGTTTGGAACGACATGAGGGTGAGTAATTAATGACAGAAATTTTGTTTTTGGGTGAACTAACCCTTTAATTTTAACAAAGGAACAAATTAGTAAAACATGCTGACTTAATAGTAAGTCTTGGGAACAAATTGTTAATTTATGTCCACAATATACATTTTTTACCCAGCTTATCATGTGTGGGGCTCTGTAGTACGCATTTTAAAAATGCAATCTTTTTTTCTTTTTTTTTTCTGACAGCATTTTGTTAACTTGTATATCTCAAGTAAGGAAAAGAAAGTAAACAAATTACATTTTTACAAAGTAAACAAAATTTCTATCTGAAATCTAAAGATACTCTGTTTAACATAATATATTGAAATGAACAAGAAATATGCTGAGTAATAATTTGAGGAATGATTTCCCTATAATTTGCTCCAGTAAATACACTTTGAATATAAAATAGTTTATTTTTGTCCCAAACAATTACAAGTCTGGTAAGGGTATTTTTAATTGTGTAGATGCTTTTTATGAGTGTGCCAATAGATTTTTTTAGCCATCTTTAATCTATGATAGGCCTAACTTTTTATTAATAATTCCAAGGAAATTTGTTTTCATATCAGTCATTTGCCAAACGCCCAGTTCATAGGGCCAAAAAAATAAATTGTGCAGAAAGTTTGCTTGTATATTTTACCTGCATTCTTTCTCTATAATTGACAAGCCATTGAAAAAAAAGCCAAAGTGTGTTGTTTGTACCTTTTTAAATTGAAGTCATGCTTCAGCTATGGTCTGCTACTGTTAAGTCTTCAGTATGAAGATGTTCTTGAGTAATTGTCAGTTCGCCACACTGGCTAGGCTCTGTCTTTGTTGACTAATGGTAAAAAATTACATTGGTACTTTAGGACAGCTGTACTTTAAAAATCAAGCAGACATGTACCTTGATGTATAATCTCTCCCAGGGCCAATCATTTACATGAGACTCTATATGTCTTCAGCCTTTAACTCTGAAACCTGCTTTATATTGGGTGAACTTTTGCTGCATGGTACGGAGTATTAAAATACCCGAAAGTCTCGATGTGATGTCCTGCTTTTTTTGCAGTTATCAAGCTCTAAGTATATCTGAACTCTTTGCTAGTGCTTTACTAAAACTTTTGCAACTGGAAAATATCATTTTCGACAAAGTGGTTTTGTATCTTTCTTTATGTACAAAAAGAACATTGTAAGAGTGTTACAGAAACAACATGATAATGCAACCCAGTGGAACTAAAACGTATACACAACAAAACTTTAAAAATAGTATGTGCATTTAATGAATGTGAACTGTCTCGGTGGTTCATATCTATACAAAGGCAGCTAATTTCTATTTTTTCAATGTATGATCATTCAGATGTTGCACATACATTTGACTGCAAAGTTCAGACGTTAATCCATTTTTTTTTTTTTTTTTGCAACAAGACATAAATATACTCACTAAATATGCAAAACAAGCTTTCAGGAACATAGCTTTGCAGCTCTGTGGTTTGGTTTACCTGACCCTTTAAAACAAAAGGAAAATATGTTCCTATTACTACATGTTTTCTATGAAATATAGAAGACAAAATAAAAAATGAACATGAAACATTGTGGGCTTTGTAAGTGTGCTACTTATTTAAAACAAAATGTTATCAAGCTTAAATTCCATTGTCCTTACTGTATTTTTCTGTGTGGAAGCTTAAGTCTTTGTACCTTTGCATTAATATTTGTTTATTGAATTGAATAAAAATGTTTAAAAAAGCATATTTATTTGCATGTTTCTCTCTGTTTCTCACCTGGGACTATTTTAATATGCTTCATACGTATTCAATTTGTACAACTATGTGTAAGTCAATAGCCATGGGATACAAAAATAAATATATCATTATTTTATATATATAAATTCAGCCAGACAAAAACTATGTTTTTCTTTATACACATATATATTGTAATAATAATAACCATTCTGCATCATTGTTTGTCTGGCTGAATTGATTTGAACTTGCGTGATGGCGTCACGCGGCGTCGCGCTCTCCCATAATGCAGCGGGCCTGAGGTTTTGATCCAGTGGAGTTCATGAGATCGGTGAGAGCGCTCGACGCAATGAGGCGGAGAGACACGACAGCCGTCGAACCTTCATCTCCCAACTGAACACAAACACACCATTTCTCAAGCCAACAATCACATCAGAAACATGTGGTTCCGCCACTTCTCAATCCTCCCGAGAGGTCTGTGAGTTCCTGCAATCCATTAAGCCCTTGAATCCGGAGGATTTTTCCCCCGTCGGCCGATTCGCACCGAGCAGGCAATGACAACGGCCTCCGCAACCCCGCAGCAGATGAGAGACCGGCTGCTGCAGGCCATCGATAGCCACAGCAATGTGAGTAACCCGCTCACTCTCCTGCCGACCAAAGCTCACTTTCCCCGACACGATACAGTTCGAGCCTTATCTGAACCCGCCAAACGCCGTACCGAGCGCCTGAATCTGGCAGAGCAGATGTGGAGCTCCCATTAGCAGTCCGCTAACTGACGGGAGGCACGTTTACCCCGCGCTCTGCGCTAACAGAACAGCTGGACAGGCGCGAGATTGCCCTGATTTCAAATATAATCATGCAGTGAGAGATTTTAAAAAAAGCTGCCATCTCGATTTAAGGTGCATGATGCGATCAGTCACAGATGACATGTTGTGTGAAGCCTGTTATCCGTTAGCTGCTTCATGTCAAGCTATCTGCTATCGAGCTCTGGAGCAGATTTAAAGAATTCTCTTCCCGTTTAGCGAATCTCTAAACAGTATCTCTAATGACGCCAGTGTACATTGTCTGTTGTTTCTTGCTTAGACATGGCACATCTTGGCTAATATGAGTTAGGTATACGTGGCTAGCTGACACAGTGGCATTAGCAAAGCGCTAGCAGGTGAATTCATGCTGAGAGGAGTGAGTTAGCTTGATTGATTCTGTATCACCAAAAGAGATTAAAGCTGTTCCGATGCCTTCAAACAGTTCTGGATGTTTCTGTATGTGTGTGTGTGTGTGGACTAACCTGAGAACACAGCTGGTAGGTGTTCCGGCAACGTTGCTGTGCTAACTGGGCACTCAGACCTAACTAGAGCTAACCTGCTGGCTGACTGGAAAATGTGACAGCCACATTGAATGTTTCGCTAAGCTAACACCTCGCCATAAAATGACTAATGAAGAGAAATAATCAGTGTAGAGGGTTGAGGAAGTAAATAGTCCGTGTAATTGCCATTGTAATAAGTATTCCCAACTTTAAGGTTCCAGTGAGTATGTCTTCACTGGAGCTTTTATGGTAAGTAAACACTGTTCAGGTTTTATTAACCCTTAAAAGATGTTTAAATCTGAGTGCATTTCATACACACATTGACTATTATGTACCCCGTTGGGTTTTGTTTGGCTATACATGGTTTATTGCATTGTTACTGGTCTCTTGGGGTTAAATTGGTAGGTTAAGGTCAGGAGGGTCAGAATGCTGCCCTGGAGTAAATAAACCTGTTGTCTATTGATTGAAGCACTCTTGAACAGGCAAAGCTTCTACTACCACAGATTAAAAGTTGACTTTTCACACTCACTTTGAATGAGAGGTGAGAAGTCTCGGACATCGTATTGCTACTAACTACAATGTATACTTTTTGTTATAATATTCTATGTGTGAAAGGTACAAGAGGGTGTAGAAATGCTGTAATAATTTTAGTTTTTGTCTGCCAAGTTATGTAAATGTGCTTTTTAATTGATTTCTTTATATTACACTTTGAGCAACTCCATGCGTTATTATTTATAGTTAAAGGCTGGGATACGCTACATCACTTGCAGACTTTGTAAATAGTTACAGAAGAAAACTGCATCATAAACTAAACGACTGAGGATCACACACTATGAGATTTATAAGTCATTCCAAACTTACAAACTCATGCAGAAACACGCCTCACTTCTAGGAGACCCATGACGGATGAAAACAAGTGTTTTATAATCGGCTCAAAATATCAAACATGTTTGATATTTGACTCCTCTAGACCTCAAATCGGCAAAAAATTTGGCAAAAGTTGTGCAGTGTATTCCAGCCTTATGTTTGAACACTACCTGGCTTTAGAACTAGGGATGCACCGATATGAAATTTTTGGCCTATAACGATAATTCTTTATATTTAAAAGCCGATAGCTGATATATCGGCCGATTATATTGGCTGAAATATCCACATCTAAATTTTTATTTAACTTTTGAGAGCTTGATTACAGAAACAAAAGTCTCACCATTAAAAGCCATGTCCCAGGCACTCCAACATAATTAAAACATATATAGTATCCTAGTTTGAACCAGTGTATTTTTTATTTTTTTTAGATGAATTTTACACTCCTATGGCCAACTGTCTTTATCCAAAAAAAACAATCTGTTGCCTTACAAATTAATAAAATAATGGCTTAATAATGCAAACAAGTCATTGGACAACATTTAACTTTTGTCATGCGTATAAATAATCACAATGCATGTGCCATGGATAAATATAATAGAATAGCCTCCAAGGACAATAATAAAATGATTTTAAATCAACCATATTGTTGATGAAAATGATACGAGAAATAAAAGTGCTTGTTGTTATTAATGATGCATCAACAGTTTTGAAAAAGAAATATTAAAATTAATATTAGGCTACTGTTTTAAATGACAGCATCGCTGTTTAAACTCCCTGCACTAAAGCTGAAGAGTTAACGAACACCGGGAAACTGAAGCGCTTTGTTAGTGGGTTTGTTTTTTTAACTGAAACAAACACATCCCATATGAGTTTAATAATATATTTATACAACATAAACGTAAATATTACAGCACAAAATGAACAAGTGAACTTGAACCAAGATGCGTAGTCAGAATGTTTCAGGAGTCAGAACTTCTTCTGTGCATGGATGCTCTCTTCCCAGCGCTAAAACACAGGCAAACAAAGAATTCACATTCGTTTACAGTATTGTTTTCGTGACAATTTTATGTAGCTTATAAGACAGGCTTGCACTGCACATGTTGCAATTAACTGTGTTTTCCTTATCGAAGTTATTCCAATCATATTTCAAGTAATTCAAAACCATCATGGCGAATGGTGTGCAACTGAAGGGTCTAAGCTGAAGGAAATAATCAATTATTTATCGGCTTTAATATATTTTTCTTATCGGGTTGATAACAATAACATTAAAAATGATCATATATCGGCCGATATCAATATGGTGGCCGATATACCGTGCATCCCTATTTAGAACATGATTCCAAAATTCCTCTTAAATATACACATTATTTTAGATATTTCATACCGTGTGTCATTGAGCTTTCATGTTATATTGTCCCTCTTCCTGGACAGATCTGTAACATGGTTGCAGTTCTTGATGTTATCACCAATTTGGAGAAATACCCGATCACCAAAGAAGCACTTGAGGTTGGTACTTACTTATTCTAATCAACAATATAATTTTGTTATAAAGTCATGGCATATCGAATTCTGTTTTCTGGGTCCAAGTCTCTACAATGTTTACAATGTGTGAATACTAACTGAAAAGCCATGTATGAGCACTCTGCATTTATATAGCACGCCTTTTAAACTAAGTTTTAAAAAACTCAGTGAATACTACTACTTTAGGCTCACCGTGTCCCAGGCATCAATATTTTAACGATTCAGAAAAGATAAATCACTGTCTGGAGATTTTGGTATGAAGATGAAAGGTGAGGGTTCTGATTTTATTTTGTTAGTAATACAGCACTCCGTGAGTGTATATTAGCAACTTTTGTTGTTTGCTGTGGATCTAATAGAGCATTTGTACCCGGAAACAGTGACGTCAGACTTAACAACCGACTTATCTTATTTTTTTTTCCTCCTGCAGTTTGAAATAAATAGGCTTTGTTAATTTTACGTTCAACAGAAAAATACATTGGTGAAAGCTGTGTGATATGACTTGTAATATGCAATTTTGAGACTTTTCTCATTTTAATTTTCAATGCAGGAAACCCGCTTGGGAAAGCTGATTAATGATGTGAGAAAGAAAACAAAGGATGAGGACCTTGCCAAACGTGCCAAGAAACTCCTGCGGAACTGGCAGAAGCTGATCGAGCCCGGCCAAAGTGACACTCCGGCGAGAGGAGTGCCAAACGTCCCGGGCTCTGCCAATGGAGGTGCTCACCCCTGCCGGACAGACACACCTCCAGTGGTCCCCCCTCCGAGCAAGGTTGCTCCTGAGCTCAAAACCAGGAATGACATCCATAATACGTACTCCCCAAAGGCGGAGAAATCCGGCAGCCGAAAGCGGCGTGGGGAGCAAAGAGATAGTCCGCATCTGCCGGCCAAAATGACAAAAACGTCCCTTTACGAGCCAATGTTTTCCTCTTCCCCACCATCAAATGGTATTAGGGGGAGTCCCGAGCCGCTCCCGGAGAAAGATGATGATGCGGCGACTGACCGGATCCGCCCGGAGCACCTAGAGAATGACCGGCACAACAAAATCCCTGTCAATGCTGTGAAGCCTCATCCAAGCTCTCCGGGGCTTACCAAACTACCTAGCACTTCCTCCTTACTCAAAACATCAGTGTTTCAGCAGCATGCGAGAATGGACGGAGGCGGGCAGAATCAACCCAAAAGCCCTCGGTACTCCTCGAGTCCGCGTACCGTAACACACGAGACGATGGCCAAGAGGTCTTCAACATATGCACCAAAAGGGACTCTTTCGAGCCCGTCTCAGAATTCTGCCCAAGTGCCCTCTCCTTTGCCCACACTGCAGCCTTTAACGTCACCGGCCCAGGTGTGCATTGGCGACGGTCCGTCATCTGTGGGGCTGGAAGGCTCGATGCACTTGCACAGATCATCAGATAGAGTCCCCCAGCCCCTGCACAGCACTGCAACACTGGAGCCGCTCTCCGGCTCCCCGCTCACCGCACACAGCTTAGAGGGCGCTGAGACCAAGGGTGAGCGGGAGGGAGCGACCTCCAACTTGGAGGGCAAAAAGAGGAAGAAATACAGACCCAGAGACTACACGGTAAATCTTCAGGGGCAGTCCTCGGAGGACAGGACCAAACCCGTGCGGTTAAAAGAACGTAGGTTAACGTTCGACCCGGTGACCGGACAGATTAAGCCCCTCACTCCGAAGGAATCCCACCATGAGGAAGAGTGCCAAGGACCGCCGATTGCAACGCCCTCGGTGAGGACTGAGGTGCCGCAGCAAAAGACACCAACGTCGGTTCCCAACCCCTTTCAGCAGACGAACTGGAAAGAGCTGTCCAGAAATGAAATCATTCAATCGTACCTTAACCTTCAGAGCAATGTTCTCACATCCTCTGGAGCACAGACCCACGGGGCGCACTTTTTCATGACTGAATATTTAAAACGAGAGGAACACGATGTCAAAGAGCCCCGAAAAATGCACGTTTTAGTACAGAGCAGCTCCCCGAAAGAACTACCCGGGGTGTCTCGGGACGTAACAAACGAGGACCTTCTCAGAATACACAACGAACACTGGCCGGGGGTGAACGGTTGCTATGACACCAAGGGAGCCTGGTTTGATTGGACAGAGTGCATATCGTTGGATCCTCATGGCGATGAGAGCAAATTGAACATCTTGCCATATGTTTGCCTAGACTGAGAGAACAGGGCTTGGAAAAGTTTTCAATGTTCCCACTGTGAGTCAAAGAGGATCGAACCGACTCTCCTTGTCGCTCTGTACCTAGGTTCATCTTACAGGTGTAGCGAACGAACCAACAGCGGTTGTTCTGAGTTCGGTTTTCCATAAGAAGGAGCTGAAAAGAGGTCCTGTTTGTAATGTGCTGCTACCAACAAGAATTTGCAAACAAGGGTTGTATATAATGGCTCGCAGGGATTTAACAGGGCCAGTTCTTGCACAATGTGTGAATAGGAGGGTCCGAGCAAGCATTGAGCAGTACAGATATGTTTGAAAGCAAGTCGAGAACATTTTTTTGGCAGTTACAAAAAGCTTTATGTGACAAAGAATAAATTATAAAAGTTTCTTATGTATGCATCTATTTATTTGACCTTTTTTTTTTTTTTTTTTTTCTAGCAGAAGGTTATCCACTAAGATGTGCAGATATGTTTGAGGCTTTTCTGTTCGCATCACACATTTGTCCCCTTATTTGTGATGTACACAAGGCATATATAAATACATTTTTCCCACAGCGGCTCGCACGTACATGTGCTGATTGCAGTAGATACCGACATTCCATTCTGAACTGAACATTTCTCGCTTAACATTTCTTTCTCGATTTATCTAATATACATGATTTTCATATGAGAGAAAAGCAATCTATTTTTAGATGTGTTAAATAAAACAATATTTTAAACAAATCTGTTTGCCTAGATAATTGTAAAAATAAAAAATATTGATAAATACGTCGAAAAAGAGAAAAGTATTCATGTGCTAGAAGAAAATGCAGTGAATGGCCACAGAGGGTGCTACTTTTCATCTTCATACTGTGAGGACAGGAAAGCAGGAAAATGTTAATATGCTGGAAATATACTTGTTACCATTCCTTTAGATATTGTTTGCCTTACTGAAACCATTCAACGATGACTTTATTTAAAGAGCCTTAGTGAATGTATGGCATTTAGACTTTCGTTTAGGTGGTACAGAAGGAAACACCTCTAGGCATCTGCCATATGGTCTTTTTCTTTTTTCTTTTTTCAAAATGGACGCATTGTGCTATAAATGTGTCAATAAATATGCGCGTTATCCTGCTTGTCTGTACATAGTTCTTGCAATCAATGTAAAACCTTTCAAAGTCTTCATTTTCTTTTTTTTAGTGTGAATGTAATTAATTTGGGAGGAAACTAAGCATTTTGAATGAAAGATCCAATCGTTTGTGTTGCTGTTCACAGGAATCTATAGACCTAGATTAATAGGTTGTGGTCCTATTATTCATTCAGTGTTTTCAGTTTGACATATTATCGATCGTGTTTTTTTTCTTCTTTCATTCAATTTTTTTTAAATGCCTTGCCATTGTTTTGAAGACAAACGTCTTGTGAAGGGGGTTAAACCAATTTGCTGCCGACTTGCAAACACTGTGTGCTCTGCTACCTTCGTCCTACCAATGTGCCTTTGATGTAAAAAGTTTGGAAAGGCTTCCGCTAGCTTCACTTGGTTTCAAAAAGTACAGCCTATGTTTTCTTCAAACCATGTCAGATATTCCAGGGATATTCATTGTTTCTGAAGCAAAGGCCATCTAAGAGCTCAATACTTGGTTAGGGTATTGCAAATATAATTTGCAATTTAAAACTAGAGAAGAGACTTCTTTGATCATTTTTGATCAGTATATTTGTTCAGTGTTTAACATCACTCGTTTGTTCGAAAAAATAAAATAATCAAAACCCTTTGCATCATGGTACCCTTTCTTCCATTAAGGTTATCTGTCCCAGACCTACATGATTGACATGTTCATAAGAGTTAATCTGTCATTTCATGTTTTTATACCTTTTCAGGAAACAATTTGTAGCTCTTAATGAATCACAAAAAGTATATAACAAAATCTGTTGGGTTACATACTCTGAGCTTTTCAAGTGCACTTGCTGTATTCTGTTTGCTTGCTTGGTGTGTCATGGAAACCCCCTTTAACTGAAGTTGTCAAGGCTAACCAAAAGTGGTTGCGGTGTATATATACGTAATCAACCTAGTCTTAAAGGGATTCACCAAAAGTTTTTCATTAACTCAACCTCATGCTGTTTCAAACCTGTATGATTTACTTTCTTCTGTTGGACCCAATATTTTTGGAAATATAATGAAAGTCAATGTGGTTCAAAACAACACTGGATCCCATTTAGCTTTTGTTGAATGGACAAATATATATGGAATAGAGTGATGATGCAAGATCTTAAAACTTGTTTTTAAAGTTGAACTTATTTTACCTTGAGTGCTGCATTTTTAGAATGCCATGTTCTGAACACATTTTAGAACCCACTCCGCTGCTTTTCCATTGTTTTTCTATGTAAACGTGCACTAAAGTAGTTGTAAGGGTTTGACTGTTGCAATGGCATCTTTTGCAGTGTCTCGTGGAAACTTTGTAAAAATGCATCACTCAAGTTAAAAGTTGTTCAACTTTAAAAAAAAGAAAAGAAAAAGAAAGTCTCTAGACCTTGCCTTTTCTTCATTTCTTTCCACTACCCTGTGCTTTGCATTTTTAAATGCAAAAATGCATTCTGTGTGAATGGCCCTTACACACTAAAGTTCCCACCACAGACATAACTATAAAAAAATTATCTAATTATTTGAGAATATGGAATTCCACACCACAGCTATAACAATAATGACTTAAGAGGAATGATACCATTGTAATCCCTTTCAAATAGATTTTTTCCCCATCCGATGAACAGTAAAAACATTGACAGCCAAACGGAATCCACCCAACTTTTAAAGAGCTTGAGCATTTTACAGCAACAGACATTAACGGCCTTTAGTGTGGTCACCAATATATTTATCAGTGTAGTTACCATTTAGTTATAACTCTTAGTCACCATTTAAGACTGACAACAGGAGCAACATTAAGTAAATGGTGGAATTTTCATTTTTGGGTGAGCTATCTTTTTAATAAGCTGTCTTACACAGTCTAAAGTCACATTTATCATGATCAGTATTAATGTCTCTATAGTCTCAGAAAATTGTGCCTCACTATTTAATTATTTTTACCTAGCGGAAATTATTACACTTATGCCTTGTTTCACAGATCAGGCTTAAGCCTAGTCCCAGACTAAAATGCATGTACCTCTCTTAACTGAATGAAACTTGTACTGACATCTTAAAATGTCAGGGCCATTGTTTTTTCCTCAAGATGCACAACAGTAATGTTTTTTTTCTAAGGCGTGTTTATAAAAGCTACTTGAATGGCCTAATTTAAGGCCTAAGGCCTAGTCCTGACTTAACCTGAATAAGCCTTGTCTGTGAAACCAGTGGCCTTAATGTTTGCCACTGGATGGCTTTAAAATGTGTGTCTGTAACTGTTCAAAATCATGTTATTGATTACATGTATGACTTAATAGCATGATATCATATCTTGCCTTGCTTCCTCAGCATTACAGAGAAATATTTCATGAATGTTAGTGACATCATTCAGTAGCCTGCCGTATTCCCAGAGGTGACTCATTCCTCAGCTACCGCGAGTCTGGAATACCAGGATGGACACAGGGATACTCCCATTATAAAGGAATTTGTTACTTTAGTGCCATATATGGAGTTTTTGATATCAATCACGGCCAAGAAGGCAAGAAAGGGGCGGAGCCTGCATTGAGCGCGTGTTCTCATTGGTGGCGCGTTAACTGAGGGGAAGTTCTAGATATACATACGCTAAAATAGTAAAGGAGACAAAACTATCAAACTTTCCTCAAGTTTTTCTTTCAGTTCCCGACAATCTGTTTTGAAACGACGACTTCTGTTGTTGCCGACAATGTCTTCGCAGTTCAACAGAGGCCCAGCATACGGGTTTTCAGCGGAAGTGAAGAGCAAGGTACGTGGAATAATTTAGAAACTATTTCAAAACCGTCGTTAAAACAGAGACATATTTTGTTTGGCAAAATGTATCTTATATGTAACGTTAACGGAAATCTCTCCGTGTCATTCTGATGTATCAAAAGTGTGTTAACATGTTTCCCAAACTTCCTGATATGTTAACATGTAACACGCGTGTTATGATGCAAGGTTAAATATCAATCGTGCTCCATGTATGTTAATGCATATTGAATTAGATTATTAACTGGCAACTAGCTGTAAAGTGAAATTAAGTAAAACGCAAAAGAAGTCACGGAAACGGTAAAGAAAGTTCTCAAGAAGCTCTCGGGGCGTTGCCTCCAGTGCTCAAGTATGTCATTGTAATCTGGCCTGAAAAAACACACAGCTTGTGCTCGCAATAAAACTGCCGCTGGTTCACATTCCTTCTCCTCAGAGGTGTTGATGTGTTTGTAGCACACTTAGTTTCGATTAGGCAGTTCTGATTTTAACCTGACAGCCAGATTGATGATGATTTATTTCATATCCTATATTTAGATTGTTTAAAGATATAAATGCAATTAACTGACTCACCTACATATTGTTTCTTTATACAATGTAGGGTATTGGGGGAATTGATCATATTGCTGTATTATAGCCTGGTTTTGGTATGATTATTAACCAATGTCACATCAATCTTTCCACTAGATTGCACAGAAGTATGACCCACAGAGAGAAGAAGAATTACGAGTTTGGATTGATGGCATCACTGGGCGGTCAATTGGAGATGACTTTCAGAAAGGGTTAAAAAATGGTGTAATACTCTGCGAGTAAGTTTGCGTTCATGTACATTTGTGTATCTCCCATTATGTCTTTTCAAAGGCTATTTCACAATATACCTTTGCATAACCGTGCGGTCTTGGTCTTTCCTTAAAGGCTCATAAACAAACTTCAGCCAGGGTCTGTGAAGAAGATCAACCAATCATCCCAAAACTGGCATCAGGTGAGCTGACGTTTTTCGCTCCTCTTTAATGTTTACTCCCAAGTGTTTTAGTAAAGCTGGAGATAAAATGTTCTGACATTGACCTGTTTTTTGTTTTTGTTTTAGAACATAGTTGTCTGTGTTCACTTAAATTCCGGATAAGATTATCTCTTGTAGTAGAAATTAATGTCCAAAATGAAGGTTATGTTTCGTCTGTTCACATTCAGCTATTTTGTTGTGTTGCAGCTAGAGAACCTGACCAACTTCATTAAAGCGATCACCACCTATGGACTCAAACCTCACGATAGTTTTGAGGCCAATGATCTGTTTGAGAATGGAAATATGACACAGGTTCAGACCACACTTCTGGCTCTTGCTGGCATGGTAGGCCCCGTTGAATGATTTAATTTCACTGGAGAACAGCCTAATTGTGACATTTCCGTCTGTAATTATAGGCTTTCACTGTTTACAGGCTAAAACCAAGGGCATCCACTCAAATGTAGACATTGGAGTCAAGTATGCAGAGAGACAGGAGAGGGCATTCGATGAAGAGAAAATGAAAGCCGGGCAATGTGTCATTGGACTACAGGTATGAATTCAATTTGTATACATTTCTGTCATTCTCTTAAACTATCTGAATATGTTTTTTTCACAATCTGTAATACAAAACTAATTTGGCTTGATCTGGAAAGAACCGTGAAAATAGCTCATATATGTAGCTCACTTGCGTGTCTCTTTATAGATGGGAACAAATAAATGTGCAAGTCAAGCTGGAATGAATGCCTACGGTACCAGAAGACACCTGTATGATCCCAAGGCACACATTCTACCACCAATGGACCATTCAACCATCAGTCTTCAGATGGGCACTAACAAGGGTGCTAGCCAAGTGAGTACCACCTCCCATGAGTTTTTCGATAATTGAAATAAAGCTTAAATAAAATTTAAACATTTTATAAATATTAGATGCTTAAATTTAAAAATGTTTTGACAAATAACTGAAAGAACATAAATTTAGTTTGAAGGACTAAAATTACTTAAACTGAAACTGAAAAACAAAGCTAAATAGAAATTAAAAATGTAAAAAACATCAAATTACTCATGTTTTAAGAGCCCCTATTATGCTTTTTTGAATGTTACCTTTCATGCAGTGTGTAATATAGCTGTTTGTGAATGTAAAAGTGCACAACAAATAAAGTTATTGTCTCCTAAAAGTCAGAATTAATTCAGCTGAAATGAGTCGTCAGCAATTCCAGTCTCACTTCCTGTTACACACAGTGTGTAATATAGCTGTTTGTGAATGTAAAAGTGCACAAAAAGTGCACAACAAATAAAGTTAGTGTCTCTTTAAATGTCGGAATTGATTCTGAACAGCTGAAATGAGTCGTCAACAATTCCAGTCTCACTTCCTGCTACATGCCTACGTAACAATGTGACAAATTTGCATAATGCCAGCCTATGGTCTTCATTAGCTGCCCGTGAACAACATCTACATTGTAATTGCAGCTGAGGCCTGGAAGAGTTTGGTTCTTGTTGTCGACATGAAGAGAAGACACTGTTTTCAGCGTTGCAAATTCACTTTGCATGCACTTCAAAAATATGAGGACTCATGCTGGAATCGATATGGAAAATGCGGTGTGCAATGTATGTTATGAGTGTTTCTTTTTTTTTTTTTTTTTACTGTTGATGCACCTATTGTAGAAGACCTCCAAAACAAAATTAGGAACCTTAAAAATAGCATAATTGGGGCACTTAAAATGAAAATGGAAATATAAAAATGAAAGCTAATTCAAAATATTAATAATAAATAAACGGCTCTGATCTGTTCATTTTAGGCTGGTATGACAGCTCCAGGAACCCGCCGTGCCATCTACGACCAGAAAATTGGCACAGACAAGTGTGACAACTCCACAATGTCTCTACAAATGGGCTACACTCAAGGCGCCAACCAGAGTGGGCAAAATTTCGGGCTTGGCCGTCAGATCTACGATGCCAAATACTGCCCCAAAAGTGCACCCGATGCAAGTGGAGAAGGAGCTGATGCTGTTGGCAACATAGATTACCAAGACGAGGGCTACCAGGGTTATCAGGATGACGGTCAAGATTACTGAATTGACCAATTGCAGGCTATGAGTCTGAATAAGAAGCTAAAGGGAAGTTGATACTTCCTTGCAAACAAAAGACCCAAAACATGCCATTACACCACAGTGAGTGTGCCAACTGTCGCAAAGTGATGAAAGTGACCAATATGAAACACATCACTTATTTTTTAACTATATCAATGTTCTTTTTATAAATAGTATGTTTTGTTAATTACAAAACATATCAGTTAAGTGTTATGTGTATTGATAATACTTGTATTTTATATGGTTCATTTGAAAGTCATTTAATTGCACAACTACTATAATAATATTTAGTGTTTGCTTAATTGTTAGTTTAGTTTAATGTACGTTTTATTTTTTTGTTCAAAATGCTGATCTTAAACGCAAGTGTGACGGGGGTTATTGTAAAGTTACATTCACATAATCCCAAATAATGAATTGTATTTTTTTCTGTTCTAATCAAGCTTTTGTGAAGAAATTTGATATTAAGTATGGACGAGAAAGAGCGTTACATGAGCCTGATTCATTTATTGAATATAGAACATGCTCAGGGGTTTAAAACACTCTGCAAAATGTTTTTTCTTGTCAGTTAAACATGTGAAGGTAAATTTTTGCTGTTACAGTTAATAGAGCGAAAGTTAGGTGAGGGTTTAGAAATGGGAACCTTTACTGGAGTTATGTTGTCCATTGTGTTAATTTAAGAGCTTATTTTCCCAGTAATATTTTGTTATTGTGTATTTAGGCTGGAAATTGAGAGCACGTGCTTTACATGCACAAAAAGGAAGGGGTAATCTATCATTTCAACAGCATTTTTGAGTCATTTCTGCTTTTGAAATTCTAAATATTATACTTCCTCAGTTGATGTGAGGAGGTGAATGTGTTTTTTATAATACACTTTACTGTCTGACATACAATCTGTAATGTTTTAAAGAGTTCATCTTTGTATTAGTGGTTAATTTTCTCATCAAATATGTTACTGTTTGCAGAGCCAGAACAACTGGAGCATGTCTTGTTTTCTTTGGATTATAGTGTTGTTAAAGGAAATTGAAGTATAACATTGTGAGCATTGAACATTCCAAATTAGGAACTGGATTCACTGCTTTTATTTCACAGTATTTGTTCTCATTCCAAATAACATTTTGTACTAGACATTGGAACATTTAGATCTGCTTAGATAATTTTTTTTTTTTTCTTTTTTTACCTTTCTCATGGAATATGATGGTTTGATATAGTAAATACTGGGTTTTTAATAAAAGATGATGAACAAGAGGTACTGTTGTCAGGATTCAATTAATTTGATACAGCCTTTAGATCTCTGAAACAATCAGTATATAACAAAGCTAGTATTTTAATTTCAGTCTTATACAATAGGAAAATAATATGTGAAATCTTTGAAATCACTTGCTTCCCAATGGAAATCCTGGATCCATTAATCAATGAACCAATCATTCAAATGAGTAAGCAGGCAGTGTTGAGTCATATAATGAAGCTGATGTAGTAAATCCTCAGACACTGGAGCAGGGCCCACTAATATCCTTAATGGTACAGAATCATTTTTGGGCTTGATGAAGAGGAGTCTCGCTTATAAAAACATAAATATATATAATATAAAAACAGTCCAAAGCTGTTGAAAAATTACCTAATACTGCCATCATATGGCACTGTGTGGGAATGACGGCATATGATTATTAGCTACACACAAACTATATCAATATTATAGAGCTCCAAACGGCAATAAATGTTATTTTATCTTCAACAAAGGGTAAGTGATAGAATGTGCTTAACCCTGTCCCTGGGAAAATGTTGAGTGCCAAACTGTAGGTCAAAATATTTTATTATTTATTTTTAGTTTATATTTTCAACCCATGTACCAGTGTTAACTAATGGAACTTTATTGTATAGTGTTACCAATACATTCAATGTATTTTTACTGCAGTTATCTACGTCTCAATTTTTTTTAAAAATTACGTTTTGACGCTTGCACTAGGTGGCGCTGCCTAACAAGGTCTCAACAGTTTCTCCTGTTCTCTCCAGTTTTTGCTGCCTGAGGTTGGAATTTTTTACAACCTCATTTTGTCGGCACATGTGCAGATTTATGCTTTTAAGGCCTTATTTGTGCCTCTTCTCAAACAGGCCTGCCGTGAGCTTGTCAAAATGACTCTCTTCTTGTTAATGAAATGCTACATTCCATGTTGACACGCCGCTCACCTCCCTCGCGCTTCAGACTGATTTACCTTCATGACTCCTGTTGAAGCAGGTAGACTGCAGCTCAACCTGTCATATAACTAATAATATAATGTTTGCAACGTTGTGCAAACATTTTGTGTAATGTTTTGTGCAAACATTACACAAAAAATCGTTTTTTTTTTTTTTTAAACAGCTAAAATATTTATCATATTAACATTTGTTTTAACTATTAAAACAAATCTACTTTTATTATTAAATAAAAAAAATGTATTAGTTTTTGCCTTCAGGTTGGTAGCAAATTGATGTCTGAAGTCTTTTAGTGAAATGCTAAACAGAAAATTTTATAAACAACAAAAAGGGGATATGATTAATCATGATTAATAACGATCAAATATGTTATATAACGTATAATATTTGTCAGTTCTGTTGGTACTGTTCTGCTTCAGTGGCTCTTAACAGAGTAACAATACATTAATGGTAATAGGCAGCCAGGATGACTGTTGAATGAAGCTTTAAGATTCACAATGGCTAAACATAAAGGCTGTTGCATAATGACAAAACATGTCTTTATGTTTGTGCATTGGCCTGATTTTCTGATGGTTCTGTAATGCTCTTAATAACTCCATGTATACTGTACATATAGGAACTATGTGCAGTGTCCTTTTCTTAAAATATCAGTTTCACTTGCCCTTGGTTATTCATATGCTTTCAATATGAAGTGCATAATCTTGTTAAAGGCCGAAAACATCTTATTTATTGTAAAGCAGGATTTCACATGTGTAGCACATTTCAATGTTTCTATTTATCTACACCAGTGGTTCCCAACCACATTCCTGGAGGCCCACTAACACTGCACATTTTGCATGTCTCCTTTGTCTGACACACCCATTTTAGATCTTTGAGTCACTACTAATGAGCTGATAACCCTAATCAGGTGTGTTTGATTGAGGAGACATGCAAAATGTGCAGTGTTGGTGGGCCTCCAGGAATGTGGTTGGGAACCACTGATCTACACAGCTAAAAAGATAACTTTACTTCAAAGGTGATATAAGACAGTGGTTCTTCTCTTAAACCGTAAAGCATTTGACTGTTAAATACACTAAACTCATCTGGAAGTAAGTAACTGAAAGCACATTAGTGACGATTTGGCACATTAAGAATTTCTTTCAGGTGTGAAACATTGAGTGTGACACTCGGAAGCCAATGCAACTTAGTTACTTATAGTCAAGTCAGTAGAATAAGCTGATTTCCGCTAAGTAAGGTTCACGTGTCTTTAAGACCATATGGCATCACTCCTGTGGGAACATTCAAGGACAGTATTTTGTACTTAGTTTTTTTATATGACTATTTTTTGACTGTTAACAGCAGTTCAACTGTGTGGATGACTTATAGGTATATTTGCAGCCATCTGCTCAATCATATTTGTTGCCATGTTTCTTGTCTCTGGGGCACCGTGCAAGCTCGAGCACCGTCAGGACATTCCAGCATCACCTGCCGTGTAGATTATCTTAACCCTCAGGTCTGATAAGAGCTGCGTACATCTGCTTAGCACTTCATACCGAACTGATCCAAACCAGCCAATTCACTTTGTAGTGCAAGAACTTCAGTGACACTGACAGCTTTTTTAAATAAAATTTTTTATTGGTCTCTTCAAGACCAAACTTTTTTCATAAAAACAATAACAAAATGTTTTACTTCTTGGAAAACATAAATTATCAGCAAAAAGATAAAGAAATACATAATGATTTTTGTACAACACTTAAATAATATGGAAATCAGAGCATGACCGTTTGAAGTTGGCAAGAATACAGCTGTAATGCTACAAAGAAAACAAATATTTCTGTTATTTACAGAGAAGTGACAGCTATAGACATTTAAAGGCAGTCAATGTGACTGAGAAAATAAATCTCCACAGGAACTCCTCATTTGATTTCAAAACAGGAAATACACAAGTAGTCTCAGATCATTTAAGCTTTTGAAAGACAGAGTGTGTACCAGAAAATAACTTCCAACTTTGATTGGATACTTGAAATGACTTGACAGGCAACAAATCTTTCAGTGTTCTGCAGATCTACTAATGCATGTCTTTGTCTGTGGATAATGCCTTAAGATAGACAGTGCCTTTACAATAAGCATTCTCAAAAGTACTGGCTCAAGCTTATGTAGCTTATTTGGTCCGTATTTTAGTGGTAAGGTTCTTTAATATCTTCCCCAAGCCTTTTAGTTAAGGTAAGTACTCGCGATGGTGCTTAACCATCAGGTCTTTTGACGTCACCCTGCCAGATTTGTCTAAACATGTAGCAGATCCTTACAGTGGCCTGCACCATTTAATACATGCTGCTGCCTGCAGAGTTCCAGGCACATTTAGTTCTTTCCAGTCTGATTAAATAAAAGCCTATTTTTGCACAGACTGGGATTTGAGTGTCCACCACATTCATGATTCAGACGTTGTCTGTTCTAACAAACAATTGGAAGACACTCCTAGAAGAGCTTTAGACCTTTTCGGCAGCAGTTTTGTTATTTTGGCAGGTTACGAATTGCGGTTTCTCCTCCCACATTATTGGATAAGGTCTCATGCGTGATTGATTCAGACATCGGGCACCCTCTATGACTTGTTTTCGATCTCGGCAGGTGCAATCATCATGGTGGTGGTTTTCAGCGGGTAGTAGCGGCCACGCCAGGTTTTCCAGAACACTCCTTGTTTTCTCTGGTGTCTTTGCTTTGGCGCAGGAGTAACAAAATACCTGCCGTTTAGGTTCGAGCGACCGCAGTTGCTAAACCACCAACCACCTGGAAAGCCAGAAAGGAAACCTATTAAAATGACAACATCACCCACATAGAAAAATTTCTTTTATTTATGGCCAATGGCATTAAAATGTTACCTGATAGCTGTTTGGCACAGTTGAGGTCGTTCTTCTGGTCGTTGTCTTTGTCGCGGGTGGAGAAGGGCACTCTGGATGTTTCGGTGGACAGAGAGCTCTCCAGGTTCCCAGCAGGCCTCTCCAGAATGCGCAGGGAATAGTTGCTTTCCTCACCGTTCAGATGGAAAGGGTAGTTGATGCTCTGAACCTCATCCCGCCAATCAGAGAACTGCACCTTGAGGATGTAGTTGCCGCCTTTGGACACAGAATGGATCTTCTCCAGGCCGAGCCAGAACTCACCTGAAAGTGACATTTAAGAGGGATATTTAAGAGACGTGTATTCTGGTCTAGGAATAGGCCAGGAGATTTAGTCACTCTGTAGTTAACTCATTCAAAGGCATTAGGGATACAGGATTTGACAATGTTTCCTCTCCAGACAGGATTGATCTTATCCTCTATCCTTAATCTGCCACTCTACATCCCTTATTAGTTGGTAAATCACTTTGCCTTAATCAAAGTCTACTGAAAGAAGTGGCTGTTTGCTCAGAGCCTGTTGCTCATATGGAAAACGGAGTCAGTTCACATTGGATTCTTACCATTCAGGCTCCCAAAGCCAGTTTGATATGCCTGCCATAGCTGATCAAAGTCTACAGATCCATCCTGGCGTCTCTGAATGACTGTCCATCCTCCTTCTGTGGATACAAGCACAAAACAAAAGGATTAAAAGTTGTCCTGAGTGATATTTTTTTATTTTGGGGAGGGGGTAAATGCAATGTGTTTTACCAACAAAGGAGCCTTAGATGCTCTTTTAAGAGGACAACTAAAAGTACCACCTACCGGGTGTCATTTCACAGAAGACCTCAAAAGGCTGGGAGTCAGTTGGTTGGATTGTGTACAGCCCGCTTGAGGTCTCACCCCTCAGGAACAGCTCATGACAGTCAGAAGCCATAGCTGAAAGAGACAAAAACACCACAGATATGTTTACAAGTCTACAAATGACCTTTACCCACACCTGTATCCAAACAGGGGTTTTAAAGTTGGCACACAATGGATATTGCTCACACGTCTAGGTAAGTGTTTATCTCATTGTTTAATGGTGAACTAAACCCTTATCTCAAACACAGAACCTTGAACGTGTCACCCAAAAGCCAACATGGAGTTTGTTTTGAACTCCAGGGCAATAGTCCAAATTGACGTGTTGTTTTTAAACAAATTGTCGTATTGGTCCAAAAGAGCAAAAGAGCGTTCAATGCTATACGCATTGGCATATATTTCTCAGACAATGACGCTTACAAGGTGCACTATGCGGCTTACTTTACAAACATCTGCCAAACAAAGGCAGTTTCACATGAGAATTCTGACCTGGCTGGAACAATTGAGGGTGTAAACATGACCTTTCCCCCAGTTCCCAAGCAGAATTCCCTTAGTTGCCTCAGACCTCTATAAGCATTCCTTACTCCCTGCCCCCCTTTAGTCCAGCCCTTCACGCCTGCTTCACGTGCACAGCACCCCTCTTCTGACATCACAATGCATGGACAGCGAGTGATCCAGGAATGCCGAGGCGCTGCTGCTGCTGCTATTTGAGGAGCAACTGCACAGGCCCTCAAGGCGCTATGTGTAAGATGGGAGTCAGATGCCAAAAAAAACAAGAAGTTTGGTATCTGTCAACTGACAAATATGTAATTTATATATATATGTATATATATACAGCTATGGAAAAAATTAAGAGACCACTCCAAGTTCAGAAATCAATGTTAAGTGGTATCTTAATTTTTTCCATAGCTGTATGTGTGTGTGTGTGTGTGTTAAAAAACTACACAAATAATGGAGCAAATTTAAAAACAAAGGCTCAAAGCATATGGCATTAAGTGAAGTGGTCTTCTGGCACACTTCTCATTCACTTCAATAAAAGGGGCAGTCTGTGTGGATGAGTAGAGGCAGGGGGGTCTGAGGGGGAAAGTCTGGCTCTGACAGATCTAGGGTAAAGGTTACATGTTTTCTGAGAGAAAATGACGTGTTTTTTGGAGTGATCTCTCCTCGAGAGGGAAAGTCTGTACAAAGTTCACGGTCCAAAAATATGCACTCTGTACTTTATGGTTTTCACTGGATTAAAGCCAGGAAATCTAATCTAAGGTACATCCTATACTATATCTGAAAAAAATAAGCCCTCCCTTTGCTCTAGGCCAGATTTGTTACAAATCTCTGCATGCTTGTGACCCTGCGCTAACACGGTCCGAGACTGATGAACTTGCACACAATTGGAAGGCGTCCAGGGAAACTGTTTCTTTTAAAGCATTCTTTGGATCCCACTGATGTCAGAACTCGCCATTAAAGGCTTTATTGTGTCGGTTTGGATGACTGTTCTGGCCAATGCGTTTCTGCTAGGTTCACCTTTCACCTACTTAGAGGCAGCCATTGCTCTGAAATGGAGTTTCTTATAAATGAACCATTTCCTACCCTCACACATCTACATAAAAAAAAAAATAAAAAAAAATTAAAGGTTAAATGTTTGAGAGGGTGCCTTATTTCCATGAGGCATTTTCCAAATGTTTTCAAGATCTTTCCCCTAACTATACATGTTCTACCAACATTATGCAGTTATTATCATAAAACAAGTCCCAGCATGCCTTTGACAAGGGCAAAACCTCCTCTTGTATGTTTAATTTTTAGTATAGATGCAATTATAATATATTGTGTCAGAGGCTGTTTAAGGCCACTTTTACAAATGGGAATCGGATGATTTGTAACATCTTTTTTTGTGAGAGTATACATTTTATTAACTTACTAACTTATAATGTATAATGTAAAATATAATTTTTTGTGTTTACTGAAACACTGTTTTGTAAACATATAATTATATGTAAAAAAAAAAAAAGGTGTAGGCTAGCATAATGATAAACTTACCAACAGGTGAATCTCGCTGTTCAGAGCTCGCGTTCAGATGAACTTCATCCTCCTTCCGTTTGAGAGAAGATAGTTCTTTTTTCATTTGAATCTAGTGCACATAACATGAATATTTTTAATAAGTTTACAATCTTAGATTTAATATTAATACCACACTATTTTGTAGGCTATTTTATATTGTGTATTATAGTATTTTTACCTGGTTTTGGAGGGTTCGAATTCGAACATTTTGTTTATCCAGTTTTTCTTGCTGTTGCTTGATGCGCTCGACCAGGTCATCGATGCGTTTATTTTGAGCCTCCAGCATCCACTGAAATCAGAAATGGTTTGCCATTAGTCTTTATTCAAACTCAGAACAGGGCCTTTTCCAGCAGACCAAAAACGATAGTTGTAGTGTTGACAATTAAATTAGTGTATTTTCCAGTATAACCGGTCCTGTATAATCTTTTCAATCGACACATCTATTCTTCTGTACATCGTTATGTAACTTGAAGATCTAAAAACGTCTGCACGCGTATGAAACACTTCAGGTACTGTTCGGCTTGTTTCTTTCTGAAAGGGCGAAGGCAAACGGACTTCAAACTTTCTAGGAGGTCAGTAGGTCTCTGTCATTTTTCTTTGTCTGTACATAACTGCTACCTTGCACGTACAACACGGCTTTGAGTTCATGCCATGAAGAGTTCACGCCCACAAATGTGCCTGTTACGCACTTGTGTGCGGTTCAATGGTCTATTGGAAATGCAGGCTTTTTAAATCACTTAAACTAATCAAATTCATTCTTGTTTAGTTCATTTAAGTTAACAAATATATGCAAATATACAAACATTACAATGCATCTCAGGTAGAGATGTGGTAAGTCTATAGCTAAAACACTTTCTTTTAGCCCTGAAATAAGATTTTGCACCCACCTGAATGATCCGGGCATCACTGTAGTTGCCATTGGCAGCTTCCAAACCCTCTCCTTGCATCAAGCCATCTACTTTTTCTTCCAGCTTATTCATTCTCTCATGGTCCTTCTGTCTGTCTTTGAGAAGCTCCTTAGTCTTCTCCCTCAGATCCGTGGACACGTTTAGGATCAGCCTCTCGCTTTCTTCCAAACTCTGGGCTTTTGCTTTCAGCGCCTCGCTGTCTTCTTGAAGCATTTGAGTCAGCTTGCCAAGCTCGGATACGGTGACGTTGAACACCTTCATCTTAATGGTGATGTCTCTCACCTGGCCTTTGGTCTTGTCCACATGCTCTTTCAGACCCTGTCCTAGCTGCAGCAACCCATGTGCAAGCACATTAACATCATCCCATGCTGCATACTGAACTCTCTTCTCTTTACCAGCAGCAGCGCCTCTCCGCTCCAGCGGGAAGCTCGTCCCAGAGCTTGCCAAGACTGTGATGCATAGCAGATTTGCCAGTGGTACCTTCATCTTGCTTGTTTTGTGTCTTTGGTTGTCTGGTTATTCTAGAGATCGCAGTATTCTCAAGAGCACAGGCTCATACTGTTGAAGGGCTAACTTGTTTTTATACCCGTTCTGAGCTGTCTAGTGTGGTCTGATTGGCTGGCCATCTGGAGGGAGTGTGTGAGTCTGCTCAGGTTTCAGCCTCCTCCCCCTTAACCATATTTGCTTCTAATGTGGACCATGATTTTGAAAATTGAGTGTAGGCTTACAACAATTATGAGCAATTTAGTTGATTCATAGGTTTGTATGTGTACCTAATAAGTTTGACTTTTGGTCAGCAGCCGGTTTCATTGATTATATTCTGTTTAATTTTTTTGCACATTATTTCACACAAACAGTCCTACTGAGACAATTGATGTGTGAAGTAAATACTGAATCATACCAACCAGTAACGACGTCAGTTTGGTACATCCTACAGTACCCACTGTTCATTTTCAAGTAGTTGACATTCATAAGCATTATTTAGAAAACTACATAGTTTAGAGAGAAAATATTTTGTTTCTTTGGTCTGAATGGACGTCACAGTTTTCCCAGTCTGAAGTCATTTTTGCGGAAGAGGCTTTGTGTGGAGCGACGAGGTGAACGTGCTGCAGCTGAGTACTGTGGTCTGAGGTGGTCTGTTCCACTGCCAGCACAGAGCAGTGTGAGAATTAGGGGAAAGTTCATGCTCACTGAAAGCCAGCATTCACTGGAGCCCTCTGAAGACTACATTCGGTTACCTCTTCAGGTGATGCCTGAGAGTTTGCCCTCAGAACTTGCCCATAGAAATGCAATTCTCTTGTGTTTTGTTGTTATTCTGTCTTGTGATACAGAGGATTAGGTGTTTATTCCAGTTGGGTGATTATCAAAGTGAAAGTATTAGAGTTTACCCTTCAGCAGTCAAAAGCTTTTCAGGGTTTTTTCAGAGAGAGAGACTTGCTTGTTTTTATAGTGTACGGTGTGCAGACATGGTCAAAACAGGATTTAAAGTTAGTAAGTGGAGCAGAAGCCAGGACTTGATTGTTGGTGAAAATGATGTCAGCCACAACTGGAATTATGTCTCTAATATATTGATATGTGTTATGAATGACTATGTACACTATTGCTCAAAAGTTTGGGGTTGGTCAGGTTTTTTTTTTTTTAAAGAAATCAATACTTTTATTGAGCAAGGATGCACTAAATTGATCAAAAGTGACAGTAAATAATTTTAAATTGTCACCAAAAAAAATTTCAAATAAATGCTGTTCTTTCGAACTTTATAACATCAAAGAATCCTGAAAAAAATTTATCACAGAAATATTTAGCAGCACAACTGTTTTCAACATTGATAATAAAATGTTTCTTGAGCAGCAAATCAGCATATTAGAATGATTTCTGAAGGATCATGTGACACTGAAGACTGGAGGAATGATGCTGAAAATTCAGCTTTCCCATCATAAATTATATTTTAAAATATATTACAATATAAAAAAAATTATATTGTAATAATATTTCAGAATATTACTGTTTTTTATCAAATAAATGCAGCCATGATTAGTATAGGATACTTCTTTCAAAAACATTTAAAGGCAGTGTATGACTAGGGCTTTACTCAAAACTATGCAGAAAACATCATCCAAATGAAATGCCTGTGTAATATAATGTGATGCATGTAAACATTTAACTAGAATTTCAAGCCTGAAGGGTGTTTCATGATTAATGCTGGATTGACGAAGCATTTTCTACCATTTCCAGTCTTAGTAATCCAACTTTCAGGGTGTGTTTGCTTCTCAATTCCAATTACGTGAAGCAAACAATAAAACAAACACTTATTCAGTTGTTTCAGCTGGTCATATAATACCATGCACGCCTTTTGGTGGATCACTCTAATTGAATCACATGTCATTGTTTTAACACTGTTTTGGTTAGTACTTTCATAGCTGTTAGACAGCGGGTGATATCTTAAACCTGACCCCTCTTCATAATGATAGGTCAGAACATTTGGCATGGGATTTTAATGTACGCATCATCTGTGAAGCACAGTGCATATGCATCTCTCCTAGTCTATTCAGATGCTGAGTAGCCCTGAAGAGAATCATTAGCATATGAATGACAGGGATATTCAGTATCTGCCCTGTCTACGAGTTTCCCAGAAACACTGATGACAGCAGTTAGTCATCCGCCTGAATCACGATGCCGGAACCAAAGGAACAGCTGCATTTTTGACTCTAATATGCTCCCGGCGGGACAACCTTTTACCCACATTCTAAATGCACAACATCTGCATCACAGAAGAGCATTAAGATTTATGCGAAAGAGGCGCTATAGGTGCATAAGGTATGGATGTCTAAGGAAACGTTTACAGAATCATACTTAAGTTCTTCTTGAAGAAGTATTGTTAATATAATTTTATTTTGCTAACCAGTGGCTAACAAAAGCATCACTGGTTCCTTGGTTCAATAGACAGCACATAAACCCTTGATAGCTGTCACATGATGAACATATGACTCTATTACATTAATTCTCTTTTGTTTTTGGATATCTCCTGTTACTTGCCTTAATTTTCATTTAACCATAAGTCAGAAACATTTTGATTTGCCATATGTGATGCTGAACTATATTAACAGTACAGTATTTTTACAATAAGAGATCTAAATACTGTCTGTTCTCTCTTGTTCTAGCTTCAACTAGAAGATATCTCTGTATTTTTGGTGATTGCATCATAAAAGTTGCCACCCATCCATATACTGTATGTATGACTCAGTTTTTTTATTTTTTTTATTTTTTTATTAATAGCATTGTAAAACAAGAAATTCCTTTGTTTATTGTTCATATGTCATATCCAGAGTGAGATAAACACTGGCATATGAGCACGTCTCTATGCTCACCAAGGCTGTGTTTATTTGAACAAACAAACAAACTAACCAACAAAAAATCCCAGTAAGTTCACTAATATTGTGAAATATTTTTTAGCAGTCATTACTTTAGACTTCAGTGTCACATGATCCTTCTGAAATCATTCTAATATGCGGATTTGCTGCTCAAGAAAAAATCTTATTATTATCAATGTTTAAAAGAGATTAATATTTTTTGTAGAAACCATGATATATTTTTTTTTCAGGATTTTCATAAATAGAACGTTCAAAGAACTGTGGTGTATGCTGTGGTATGGTTATATGTGACTTTAAATATCCTGAGCATGACTGTCACAGAGTGGTTATCCTCTTCTGCATGATTGTGGTATTTCTGTGAGCGTGATGTTGAGGACTGTGCAAATCCATGTCCGACTTGTAACTACACCTGTTAATGTGGAGGGCAATCCTTTGGGTCATCCTTTACAGGAACTACTTTTCCAGAACAAGGCCCAATTTGTTGTGATCTTTACCACACATAGATAACTACACGATAACTTAAAATGAAAGTTAAAGAAACAATGAAAAGCTAAACTGAGTCATAATTGTTACTGAAACCTCTTTGCTCAGAGCAGAACTCAACTACCCCAGAACAGCTTGTTCTAAATGTACACTAAACCACATCTGGGCATGTGTTCAACCGCGTACGTGCTTGAAAAGAGAGCATTTTGGGACCGTCCAGACTCCAGAGAATGTTCTTCTGCCTCCTTGTGGTAGAGGTTATATTCCCTCAGCCCAAATCCCACAGTGCAGTGCATAGCCATCATCATCACCTCAAGGTCTGTTAATCAGACACTCCCACTGGAAATAACATATTTTCTCTCTAGATAGAACACATATAATGTGAAAATGGCCAGCTGTGAATCTCTGATGTGCTTTCTGTACATGGACAAACATAAATTATTTTTTTGAACCTATTGTGTTGTTTCCTCATTTTTCTTATATAAAAATTAAACTTTTTACTGTTTTTTTTTGTTAGTTAGTTTGCTTTATGATTTCCTAAATATTTTGGTTTATTTACCGGTTTATATAAAATTTTTAAAGGCAGATTTTTAGTGTGACCTCTTTTGGACACCACTGTAGTTCTTTCCAGTGCCAATCTTAGGCCCATACATTAATGTTTAGCCTCAGGTTTTTCAGACCCAAAATTTGTAGCTTAAATTCTAATGTAAAGATTTATCTTTCACAACACAACTGTGAAAAATATGGTCACCCAGCCCAGCAAACATAGGTCTGATGGCAACGTTGTGTCCCTGGCCAAAAATAGTCGCCGTAGGACGGCATATATCGGTAAAAATATGTAACACAGAACATTTCCAAAAAATTCATTCAGATACATTTGTACATGTCTACAATTCTCTGAGGTTGCATGTATAATTGTTTCTTTTAATTTTAGCTACATGTAGTTCAATAATTAATTAATTAGATAACGTCAAAGACGTCTGTTCAAATTTCATTTTGGAAATAAAGCTGCAAGCAGCAATGAAAGGGTCTTCCGACCCGGGCTCACCGCCACCCGTTGGCCTTAGGAAAACAGTGAACAATGGGTTACATGCATGTAAGTGAGTAAATACAGGAGAATTATGGCCAAGTCATTTCAAAGTGCCACACTTCCTTCTGCCAACAGGTGGCGCTTTTACTGTAACTGAATATTGCCATGTTGATGTCTTCAGGCCAAGATTATTATCAAACATGTGAAGATTGGAGCAGATCAAACATTGTATGCCTGAGTTACAACAATTTTGTGGCGTTAATCGCGTACATTAGCACTCAGCCAAGTGTTGCATGATTTAACGTGTTTCTAGTATGTTTATGGCGTGTTTAAATGTGTTTCTGGGAGCGAATTACAGTGTAAAGCATGCCATTTCCTGTTGCTAGCAGGTGGTGCTATGACTAACTGAATATTGGCATATAGATGTCTTTAGGTCAGGACTCTTATCACACATGTGAAGTTTGGGGCACATTGGACATAGTTGCCTGAATTACAACAGCTTCCTCTTTCATAGCGAAACATCAGACTTTGTCAGGCCACCACGAACATGCTCTTCAGCGAAAACTCTATATCTTTACAATTTAACATCATTAAGGTCTTGATTAGACTGACCAAATATGATGTTGATCTGATTAAAGCTCTAGGAGGAGTTCGTTAAAGTACAACGTGTGGAAATGGCAAAAACTGCCAAAATTTTGCAGAGAAAACTAAAAATATCTCACTTCCTGTTGGTTTTACAGATTTTGAACCCAGAGGCTTTTTTGTAGGTATTGGGCTGTTACATGTCTACCGAATTTCATAACTGTACATGAAATTTTGTAGGTATCGAGCCATTTTGCCAAACGTAATTCTGAAACCCATATCAGATGTAAATTTTCACCACTTGTGATGCGTGTGCAAAGTTTCATGAGTTTTCGAGCAAGTTTAGACCCTCAAAAATGTAATTAATTTCAGAGAAGAAGAATTGGCCAAGCAATTACAATAGGGTCCTCACATCATCGGTGCTCTGGCCCTAACTAGTTTTCAACCATGACGGGACGTGAGGGACGTCTTTTCAACGGTCATTAAACATCCAAATGTTTGCCTGCAGAGCATGAAAATAAAGTAATTTATTACTCAAGATTCCATAAAGCATATAATTAAAAAAAATCATAATAAATGTGGGTTTACAATATCAGTTCACATTAAAAACTCATTCAGTTTTGATCATAACTTTGCATACCCATTTTGTAGAGGATCATCATGATAATCTGGATATTTCAGATGATTTTGTTTTGTGGAATATATCAAATAGCTTCATCAGGGCTGCACTACATAAAAAAATCAGAGTTACTGCGTAAAGCTGTGTCTCAATCAACTGCTAAAGTTTGATTAATCAGCAGAGGACAGCAGCTTGGCACCATCAGGTTCATTTAATATGACACACTGATATGACAAAATGCAGCAGCTGTTGTTTATATACATTCTGAATTCTTGCAGGCATCTGATATTCTATGTGCCCTTTCGGTTTTTAGTGGTGCATGCCATGGTACTATTTTGGTTGAGCATTCATTCAGATTCTGCAAAGATGAGAGACAAACTGACTTAAAATGCAGTCTTGTATGCGCATTCAGACTGAAATATGCGTGGTGCATAGTTGAATCTGTTAGTGTGGAACTCTTGAGACTGGGAGAGTGAGAGACTGTGTAGAGACTGGTAGAGACTGTGTCTGTACCTCGAACTAGTAAATACAAAAAACTTCCGAAACCTTTTAAGGGAAAAAATTTAATTGATGTTCAAAAAATGAAAATCACAGATAAATCAGATAAACAAATGATAAAGCTTGGGTTACTGAATATTAGATCTATTTCTTCAAAAGCACTTATTGTAAATGAAATTATCACAGACAATAAACTAGANCAGGATGTACATACTTTACAGATGCATAAATGTCTTAACATTTTTCTGCTACAGCTGTGTGCAGTCATACTGAAGATTCATACAACTTTACACACAGGACTCCTAAAAGCGTGGCAGTGTGATATTGTAGACTTTAAACAATACAAAACTTCTTTTTTTTTGGCACTGTTGGCACTATTGGGAAAAAAATGATCATATAGTGTTTGTCAAAACTGAAACTGTATAGCATAATTTTACATTCAATGCATTTAGCTCTCATTATTTATTTTCTTATCTCAAAATTTTCTCATTCTGATGCTGGTGGCACAATTGGGTTTTATTGCTGTTGATGTGCATTCACTCGCCCCAGACATACAAATGCAAGATTCTTTTTATACACAGTAATTTCAGAATAAACCATATTGCTGGGACACAAGATTACTTTTAAGGAGTTTAGTGCTCAAAGAACCAGTTTCACTTGTCATTTCTAGAGAAATGATTAGTGCAATACTAAAGGGAAACGGATATTGTGTTAACCATCACATTAATCATTTCCTTTTTAGTCAATAATGAGCAAAAGGTTGATAGTTCCATTCATTTAGCCATATTAATGAATATATGCATTGTGTATATGAAAACAATATTATTTTTCTTGCATTTTCACCTCCAGATGCCCTGTCAGTTCTAGAATCAGGTTGCAGCCCGTCATGTAACATTTCTGTCAGTTAAGTTTTATTGGATTCCATGTTATAAAACACTTTTCTAGTTGGGACCTATTTACCTTTCAGAACATCTGCTATAGGCAACCCCCTGTGACTTTAAAAATAAATAACATTAGGGAATTGTTAACTTTTCATTCCCTAAGGAGTCCTAGACAAGAGGCAAAACTGGGAGCGTGCAGGCAGTGCATTTTTCCATGATCTGCAAAGATAATATGCCACGTCTATACATATTCCAGAAGTGGAAAGATGTTTAACTCTGTGGGAACTGTTTCTAAGAGAATAATGACATGGGATATACAGAAAATGTATCTTATGTAACAAATGTATCAGCATGACATCTTATGAATCACTGTCTACTTGTTTTAGTAATTTTATGTTCACTATACATTTAGATACTATATATCTATATTTTCTTTATAGTGTGTGTACTTCATCAGATTTTACTCCTCCAACCAAAATTGTTCCAAACAAATCAAAATCAGAATCACTGCTGTATAAAACGTATTCATGCATGAGTTCATGCTGTCTGGTTTGTCTAACATGACAGCAAGTAATTGAAGTACTGTGGTTTTTGTTTCCAGTCATATGTTCCTATTTGTGCCTAGTACCTGTACTTGAAATCAAAACAAAGAATGAGTGCCAGCAAGCTAATGTGTCAATAACAGAGCTTTTGATTGTCATAGAGATGTATGACATCCTATTATGCATGTGCAGACACTGTTAAATATCTGAATTACAGCAATACTTAATTAATATTGCATTATCATTCATTCATTTATAACACACAAGGCAGAGTTGTGCCTAAAGTTATAAACTTTCAGTGATCTAAAGCAATAACAGTAAAGTCTAGATAACAGACTTGTTTTCCACAGATAAAACATGCATTGTCGATTATACTTTTTTTTTTTTTTGCAAGGCCATGTATTGTCTAATCAGGTTTGTTTGTGTATCGTACTTCTCAACCTTACTATGCACACCATAACATCAAAAGCACCCTTGAACCTTGTCTTGTTTCATTTCTATTGGCTTAGCTTGGTGAAAAACATACTGTTATCATCTTAAGACAGAAAAAAAAAACTTAAATTGAAGAGCAGTCCATTAGGTTTCTCATCATAGTGAAAACAATACTATACTAAGATTACATATTTGCATATATTTGCTGTAGTAACATGTTAATGTACACTACCACTCGAAAGTTTGGGGTTGGTAAGATTTTTAATGTTTTTGAAATAATTCTTTTATGCTTACCAAGGCTCCATTTATTTGATCGTAAATACAGTAAAAACAGTAATATTGTAAAATATTATTACAATTTAAAATAACTTTTTTCTATTTTAATATATTTTAAAATGTAATTTAGGCCTATTCCTGTGATGGTAAAGCTGAATTTTCAGCATCCATTACTCCAGTCTTCAGTGTCACACGATCCTTCAGAAATCACTTTAATATGCTGATTTGTTGCTTAAGAAACATTTCTTATTATTATCAATTTAAAAAAAAAAAAAGTTGTGGTGCTTAATATTTTTGGAAACCATGATACAATTTTTCAGTATTCTTTGATGAATAGAAAGTTCAAAAGAACAGCATTTCTGTGAAAATAGAAATCTTTTGTAACAGTGAAAAGTCTGCAGTTGTCAGGGGGTGGATGTAGTTTAAATCCTAAGGATGATGTGTGATGCAGAATGAGATCCCCGGAAAGTGTGTCCTCATGCTGTACACAAGAGTTCAAATTGAAGAGGGAGGGAAGGGGCTCTGGAGGAGAACGAAAAACAGACAGAAAGAGACATTAAGAAGAAGATGACCAGAGGAACCAGGGAGGAGCTGAAGGTGGGAGGAGCCAGGAAGGGGATGGGAGGAACCAGAGGATGACCCAGAGCCATGACAGGGTAAAGGCCCACGGTGGAGCCTTGGTGGAGAAGCTGGGTGGAACCAGGGAGACGATACACTGAGGAGGAACCTGTGGAGGTGGAGACCTGGGCGGAGCCAAAGAGGTGAAAACCCAGGGTAATACTGAAGGCCTGGAGGGCAACGGTGGAGCTGAAAGTGGGCATGACCGAGGTAGAGGCATTGGCTTGTCAGACCGGGGCAGAGACGGTGGAAGTGAGGACAATGATTGACCAGAAGGAAGGAGTAGCCTGGCAGAGCCAGAGGGGTGGAGGGTCAAGGCAATGCCAGGGCGACAATGGACCAAGGTGGAGCCAGAGGTACGATGGACCAAGGTGGAGCCATTGGGACGAGGGAGCTGGCGAAGCCTGAGGGATGGCAGTCCGAGGTGGAGCTGATGGGTCGGAGGGCCAAGGTGGAGTCCTGGGCTAAAGGATCCACAGGCCAAGGCGGAGCTGATGACTAGGAAACCCCAGGTGAATCCGTGCAGCAGAGTGGAACTACAGGAGGAGCCGAGGGGCTGAAGGGAGACAGCGGAGGTGAGGCATAGGAACTGGATGGCTTTGGTACTGCAGGTGGGAGAGGGAGGTTGGGCAGGACCATCCGCAACGATGGAGACTTGGTGCTAGATGACGAAAACTTGGTGCTGGGCTAAACCATGGGAGACTAAGACGACTTGGAACTGGGCTTTCCCAGCTTTGACTGAGATGACTTGGAACTGGGCTGGCAATGTCCTTATCAGCAAGGCAGATGGTAAACGGTGAGTTATTTTGTACAAGCAGCCACTCCACATACTCAGCAAAGCTCCCTCATGGACCATCCACTGGCAGGTGTCCATTTCAGCCCGGTGTGATAGAACACATGTGATCCTTGAGGGAGCAATCCCCCTGATCCAGCGGGAGGAAGCTAACTGCAGAATATCCATATCCAATATCCATAGTAAAAATCGCCGTATTAATCTTGTCTTTTGGGTTCTGCGTTCTGTCAAGGGGTACGTGTATTTAAATCCCAAGGACAATGCTTGATGCTGAATGAACAATGATAATAGACACTAATTAACACAAAGAGGAAAAAATACAACACAAGAACCATAAAAATTAATGCAAAACACTGAACATAAAAACAGGGGGCTTAAATACACAGGGTTAGATGATTAACGGAACAGGGGACAGTCGTGAACTAATCGGAAACCATGTCAACTAATGATTAACTCAAACACAGGGAAAACAGAGACAAAGAAAACAATGACTAGTCAAGTCAAGACACCTTTATTTATATAGTGCTTTTTACAATACAGATTGTTTCAGAGCAGCTTTACAGTGATAACAGGAAGATAATGTAACAAAGTTGGTTTTAGCTGTACAGCACCTCTAGAAGAAAATAGTGTCATTGTTATTGAAAAAAGTTATTAGTTCATTTATCTATACAGCAGCTCTGGAGAAAACAGTGATGTCATCGTCTAGCTTATTTCAGTTCTCATACAAAGGTGTCAGTGCAGGCAGATCAGTAATATTGTTGAATATTAAATGTCCCCAACTAAGCAAGCTAGAGGCAACAGTAGCAAGGAACCCAAACTCCATCAGGTGACAGAATGCAGAACAAAACCTTGGGAGAAACCAGGCTCAGTCGGGTG
>RJVU01044706.1:7343027-7363653 GCA_003731715.1 Anabarilius grahami
ATGCATTTAAATATTCAGACTTTTCAGTCAGATATGCTAAATGTTAAAACTTGACATTGTCTTCCTACACAAAACATATACATACTTTTTTTTTAATGTTTACTTTTTTTCTGAAAGTGTTTTTCTTTCCTTCTAAAATATACATAAAAATATCTGAGGTGTTTTACGCATTTATACCAGTGAATGTTGTTTACTAACCTAGCGAAGCCTCCTGGCCTCTCTTTCAGACTCCAGAAGTGTCAGAACATCTCCTTCTCTTACTGGGCCCTTCACGTTTCTGATGATGGATCGGTTGCTGTCATCCATGAACTCAACGCGCACCTATGGAAGCACAATATTTTAAGTTATGACCATGTATCAAAATTTGTACTCTAAAAATAACAAATAAATTGACAGCCAAAAATCTATTTTTTTGCTATTCAAAGACATTATGCATAACCTAGATCTTATAAGAAATGACCATCAACGATACAATAAGATTTTTTCTGTCATACTGATAACGGTTTCAATATTTATTACTAAATTAGTCTCCAGCAAAATTTACTTCTAGAATACAACACAACGTAACTCAATTCCTGCACATCACAAATATTGTTTTTCTAATGAAATCGCTAATCAAGTGCCACATGTAACGGAGCATGAGGAGTTCAGTCTGAACTCACCTGTGTACACTGTCCCTGGGAGCCGGTTCTTCCCAGTACTTTTGTAACCTGTAATAAAGATACACAATTATAGGTCAATATAACTGACATTATTAAACGTTATATGTGGTGGAAACTACATTATACGCTGCTGTTTGACATCCAAATTGTTGGATAGTAGGATGCTAATGCTAACTAAAGGCCTAACGAAAAACACCGCTATATTTCAGAGTGAAAATTATAAGATTATTAAAGGCTACCGTCTCCCGAATAAGACTTGAAATTAAATACTTTTCATCTTACCAGTATTAAATTGCCCAACTCAAACGGAAATATTCAATAAATTATTATTTTTCTTACTCTGGCGAGCTTGATGGGCTGCACGCGGCTGGCATCCATGATTTCAGCTTCGTTCGGAAAGGAAGTCACGTGGTCTCGACGGATTTTATATACCCACAATAAAATACATATTTTCAATTTATTAGGTTTTATTGCTTGTTATATTTTGATATTATTTTAAAAAATGTAAACAGACAAAAAAAATTGAATTCATATTAATAAAAGATGGTTTTACAGTTACAACAAACCAGTTTCCGCTTCCGGGATCATAAGGGGAAACTTTTAAACCACAGATCCTGGATCAGCTGTATGTACAATTGTACAAATCACTTATATAAAGACTTGGGGATACTGTGGTCTTTGATTATGTCAGTAAAATAACTTTTAAATGTTTCTTCGACCATACAATGATAAAAAAAAAAAAAAAGATATTTTAGGGTATAATAATAATGCAAGTCTATGAGATTCTATAAAGGAAGGGGATAGCTATGTAAAATCTGTTTTATAAAGTGAGATTAACTAAAGGTTTGTGTAGCGGTGTCATGCAAATAAGTTAAATATTATGTGAAAGAGTTTTTATTTTTATCATTCAAATGTTTCCTTTTTGAAAACATTTCTTTGAAACTTTCATATGTGGTAAGTATATAAAAAAGTAGTAGGCTAAATAAAGTCAAAATAATATCTTAGTGTAGTTTGAAATGTCACATGCCCTAAAACCAGAATAGATATGTGACCTTTGCAATGATCCTGTCAAGCACCTTTTACATTTATACTACATTTACTTTAGTTGCACATAATTAGTTTTTTCAGAACATATCGAAATTCATATATTTTCCATTAGTTTAAGTCAGAAGTCAGAAAGAAATGCAACCATTCTTAATATACAAACAGTTGCCTTTCCTGAAAGTTATTGGCATGCCTAATATGACTATAGATATCTTTTGTTTATGTTATATTTTTATTTTTGTCTGATCATATTGCTGGTAAAATGTTCATGAGAGCACATGTGGAGAGGATATGAAAGATACAGAACGAGATAAGGAAATTATGGGATTAAAGGATTTTCATATTGGATTTGCACAGAATTGTTTAAATATCATACTGAGCACAATATTGCACTGATATGTTTAAAAGCAACATAAACTGAACTTTGCTGTGAGCATTTAATAACCTTAGTATCCTTGCTACTGCTATTTATCCTTTGCCATTCCTCCTCCGAGGGCTCAATCCTTAAATCACAACACTAATCCTCATGACTGTATTTTTAACTCTGTTGAGGACAGAAAGAACAGCAATGGGATTATAGCATCAGTGAGGTGGGGCAAATCCCAACTCTTGATCTTCAGTTGAGCCGAAACAAATACCGTTGCTTTTTCTTTCTGTCTTTTTAGCTATATTGCAAACTCTAAAAAGCTAGAAGCGGTGGAATATGTTTTGTCTACCTGTCTGAAAATTTCTTTGAAGCTTCAAACCAATATGCATTTTTAAAGGAAAGTGAGATGTGTACTCTTGGAATGTAGAATCTGCCTTTTTCTGTTTTAATTTCTAACAAGAAAATAGTTTTTTTTTTTTCTCTACAACTTTCAGTTCTTTACCCTTTTTGCACATTCTTCATTATTTAAGTAAGTGTCATAATGGATCAACCAAGAAGACATCTTAAAAAGCTGAAAAAGAGACGTTCAAGTCTGTTTGCAAGTGTCAAACTCAATGCCAGCTTTTCACAGAGTATAGAGGAAGAAGAGTGCACCTTTCCTTTTTCACAAGACAGCTCTGTGAAACCTTGGACGTCGATGGACAACCTTGATACTCCATCACCTCAGGCAAGTGACAAAAGAGATCAAGAAAAGAGGAAAGGCAGTGATGCTGAAGCAGCAAAGATGCCACACCGCCATTCAACTGTGATAAATGTTAATGTAGGTGGGAAAGTCTTTACCATTCCCAAGCACCTGGCTATCAGATACCCTAAAACCAGAATAGGGAGCTTAGCCCTGTGTAAGGATCCCGTCAAACAGCTAACGCTCTGTGATGACTATTGTGTGATCACTAATGAGTTTTTCTTTGACCGAGATCCTACTTTCTTCCACTACATCTTCCACTTTTATTGTAGCAATGTGTTATGGGTAATGGAGAGTCTTTGCCCTGTTAATTTTGAGGAGGAAATGCAGTTTTGGGGCCTGCATTTGAGGGACGCTCCCCGCTGTTGCCGCATTCTCTATGAGGAGAAAATAGATGAGATAAGAGACCAGCTGAAAGTGAACAGAGAGCTAATCGCGGAAATTGAGCCTCAGCACGATGAGGCGGGTTTCAAGAGAATGTTTTTGGGTGGTGTTCGTAAGGTGCTATGGGACCTGATGGAGAACCCATACTCCTCGATGGCTGCTAAGTCTTTTGCTGTGTTCTCCAGCCTGTTTGTGCTCATCTCCATAGTAGCGATGACTCTAAATACTGTAAGCGAACTGAAACATTATAAAATCTTTGGAAGAACCTATATGGAGTGTGTGGAGATCACCTCAATTCTCTTCTTCACTTTTGAGTACTTCCTTCGCTTGCTGACAACTTGTGACGTCAAGCATTTTTTGAAGTGTGCACTTAATTTTGTAGACTTAGTGGCTGTCATGCCTTACTTTATCCAGCTGATATTTGAGGCTTTTGCTAACCAGGAAGATCTCAGCGTCCAAGATGACTTGAAAACCATGGCGAGGGTTAGCAAAGTTAGCAAAGTGCTTAAAGTTGTCAAACTCATGCGAATCTTTCGCATTCTGAAACTGGCGAGGCACTCGACGGGGATGCGGGCGTTCGGCTTCACTCTACGCCAATGTTTTGAACAGGTCTGCTGTCTGTTTCTGTTCATTATCATGGGGATCTTCACCTTCTCCGCCCTAATGCACTCAGTGGAGCAGGATGTCGTAGGAACACCTTTTAGCAGTATACCCGATGCTTGGTGGTGGGCAGCGGTGAGTATGTCTCAAAACATTCACCACAATAAGCAGAACTGCAGTATAATTCATATATTTCTTTAAATGGCCAAAAGTCTTAAAATAAAGTCTTAAATCCATGGCTATTATTAGGATGTTGCTGCTATTTTCGCTTCCTCTGTTCTGGGAAGGCTTTCAAGTCAATGTTAGAACATGGATGTGGGGATTTACTCTCATCCAGAGACAAGAGCATCAGTGAGGTCAGACACTGATGTGGGACGATGGATTGGGTTCACAGGGGACCAATGGTGATTAGGTTTGGACTTTGTATAGGTCAGTCTTCCACATCAAATCAGAGTTGTTATTGTTATCTAAAAGTACAATTATAAAAAATTGTTTTCGGTAATTGAAATAAAGTAAAAATACAATACCAATATTAGATGAAAAACGAAAATGAGAAATGTTGCCTTAACCACAAACGGAAATAAGTTGAGACTGGTTTCTGAAGTTCTTTATTATGCCCCATTTTACAAAAAAAAAAAAAAAAAAATCACTAAGGAGAGTGTGTATGGTTGTGTTCTTGATTAACTGAAAATAGCCAAATCTAATTTGATTGGGATGTCCACATACATTTAGATGTACAAAGTTCAAATATTAAACAACAACTGGGTATCGTTTTGTGTGTTTTTTTTAGTAGTATGACTTGTGAGTGTTTTTTCATTATTGTTATCATTATCATCATTTGCTCTGGCTGCCCGTTGTGTCCTTCTATCCTCTTTAAATTGTTAGTCCTTATCCTCTGGCAGCTGTGTTTAATCTTATATAATACCTTGTAATGCCGCTCAATTGGAGGCATCCATGCTGATTGGAAAAGTTAGATTAGTCTGGAACTTCCTGGAGGCTTACTAAGTTAACTTGCATGCAAACATTTGACTTAATAAACTGACATTGAAACATGACTCTTTTTTGCTTCTTTACATTTCATATAGAAAAAGCTGGTCTTTGTTGTGTATTTTGCAGTGTTTTGGTCCTCATTTGCAATATATAATTAGACATGCTGTTTGTTTTTATGCTGTTACAGGTGAGCATCTCTACTGTGGGCTATGGAGATGTGGTGCCCATATCGTACTCTGGTCGAGTGGTGGCCTTCGGGTGCATATCTTTCGGCATTATTTTGAATGGAATGCCAATCTCCATCCTATTTAACAAATTTTCTGACTATTATGCCAAGCTGAAGGCCCAGGAGTGCACTTACACAAAAGTCCAGCATGGATTGAACCTCAAGAAAAGATTGCGAAGGAAATTCGAGAACTGCTTTGAGCCTCAAGCTGAGGAGTCTGATGAGGACAATAGACATCACACCGGTCAGTGTCATCACTGAATGTCCTTGTCATCCACCCTGCCTTCACTGCCCTTGAACAGACAGCTCAGGTTCCCTGCCTGCTTGAATTAAATAGGGATTTAAAAGATGGGTGAACGCCAGGTTAAAGAAAATTCAGCCATTAGCTTTAAGATGGCTTACAAATGGCATGTCGCTGAGGATCTTTGGCGAAATACTTTATGTTGGTTTTTTGGCAGTATCTATTCGGTTGTCAAATAATATCAGGCATTCAAATAAAAAGTTATAACAAACTGCCAACTATTATTTGCAGCATCAACACAATCTGTGTTAAAATGATTTATGAATTGCGTCCCCTGAGGAGGTCGAACTGCACTGTACAGATAAATACAAACAAGAATCCTGAGAATCCACAGATTTTTCTTCCTCAGTTAAAACATATAGGATTTCCGACGATCAAGTGAGACTTACGTGGCCTTCAGACACCTTTGGTATATTTGAAGTGTTGCTTTCACATGTTTCTGTTCTAGGTGAAGAGCATTTGGACCATGACATTCAAAGACTGACAAAATCATTGAGAAATTCATTTCTCAACAAAATTAATTTGAACATTATATTTGTATATTCTCCAGTAAGCACTTTATCGTCCTTTCAGATTAGCCCAACTCACATTTTAACTGTTTTTGGAAGGTCTGTGTCACATGTGCACTCTGTTCTGGACTCATTGTTGGACTTGTTGTTGTTCCATTTCCCACCACCAGTTAATCACCATGGCAACTGATCACCACAATCATCACACCCAGCTGTTCCTAATCACCCTCCTTGTTATCCCTTGTATATAAGCCCTGTGTTTCCAGTCCTGTGTTGTCTGGTATTGCTCATGTTATGTTGGTATATGTTCCTGTGGATTCCTGTTTATCTCCTAGTAAAGTCTTATAGTAACTCTATTTCCTTGTCGTGCGCTTGATGTACCAGCTCCCGTAACAGTCTGAAGGGTGATTTCTTCTATTTCATTATTTGTAATGGTTGTTGTTTATAAGACTACCTGCAGTAAGACAGAGCCATACAATAACAAGAATCCTGTTAATTTCTGTGCCCCTTTATAATCCTATATCCTTAATACTTCATATTATCATCATATCATCATCATGTCAAACTTCTATTCTGTGAAACTTTTACATAATATATGGATCACCTTTGCTGTGTTACATAACATACTCCTGCAACTTGCATATATTAAAAAACTAATAAAAGATACATGCGTATGAAAATGGTTTCTTTAAGAGAGAACTAGTTCATCGTATGTATGTCACTACATAAATAATTCAATCTAATCATTATTAAAAAACGCTAGGCTTCATGACACAACATGCAAAACAAAAGAAACCAGTAACATCTGTATTTAGCCCATGCACAATGCGAATCTCAGAGGAGTTGCTTTCCTTTGGCTTGGTATAAAGGCTTTGTTTGTATTGTTTTCAGAGTTTTCCCATGAACATCTTCATTTTTTGTCTTCTCTTGAAACAATCTAAGCGCTAAGCGAGCACGTAAGCTACCGTTAGAGAAAAGTCAAGCATTTTGACTTCACGTCTAATAGGATTTAAGGATCAAGAGGACTCATGATGCCAATGTTTTGAGTGAAATGTTCAACTTCAATTAAGGGAATGTAAAGACAAGAGCCCTTGACAGCTGCATGTTTGTGGCTCAGCCTTTGCCACTGACAGCAGGGAATTACTGCATAACGGTCAATTATGGGATCATCTAGTGAACTCAGACTGGAATAACTAATGTATCTATTTGTTTGTTATTTATTATGTGTAACCAACTGAGCTTATCCCATCCCCAACATTTAAAACAAATAAATGATCAGTGGCTAAAACCATATTGTTTTGCAAAATCTTTATTTTTTTTAAGTTGTTGATGCGTAATAGTGGGAAGATGCCCACATTGGGAATTTCCTGTTGTATTGAAACATATCTAGAGATAGGCTAACTTTACAGATAACAGAACGATGATGCATATATTATTAAGAGAAATTATAAATGATTCCACTCAACTGGCCTAGTTTATGGACTTTTTGTGTTTCTAATTCACTAAATTATAAAAAAAAATAACTACATTAAGTATAATAATTATTTAAATAAATAATTAGAAAAACACCTGCAACAACTTTCCACTAGGGGGGTTCTGTCCCATTCACTTTCACGTCAAAATAAAAACAATATACTTTTTTACCCTAGCAATCTAAATGAATAAATGTGTCCACAAATCCTCCATTAACAAATAGCCATTACAACATTTAATATCCAGCATATATTACATTAATCAATCACTATTATCCAAAAACTGAAAATTAGATTAGAACTGTTCAGATGGAATAAATCTCACAAATGTTAATGTTCAGCACAACAGCACAACCATTAAATAAATGTGTTTAGATGACATTTAGTGATATTCATGTTATTATGGAGGCATCTTACCCATCTTCCCCTAATATGAAATAGTGCATGTTCATTGACGCATTTCTGTAAACTCATAAAAGAGATATTATAAGAAAATATGACCAGCTATCACAATTTTCCTTGACCCAAGGCAATACCATATATCACAGCTGACATGTTTTATCTGAAATACGTTCCAGCTTTGAAGGCCTCAAAGATCAGAACATGATTTTCTTCATTCAAGGCCAGATAGATTCTTGTAGAGCCATGCATGCCAAAGGTCTGATGGGGGTATAAAAACCCCCGAATTGGTTTTGGTAGGTAGCCTGAAGTTCCTGAACACACTTGAATATTGTGTATACTAATTTGATCACCCCAAGAAACACCATGAACATTAAGTGGTTTGCTTCTTTAGCTTTTTTAATTCTCCCCGAGATTTCCAAGACTGAGAGTCAAGATGTACGAGTGAAGCTCTGTGGTCGTGAGTTCATTCGGATGGTGGTCACATCATGTGGGAGCTCTCGACTCAAACGGAATGTGCTTGATTCAGACTTTCACTTTGCAAACCCCCATAGTAGGTTTGCCTTCTTCATACATTCGTGTTATCCATTCATTTACCTTTTATTTACTTTATATGTTTTCACCTTATTCTGTATATTATTACATCTTCTCATTTTCATATACCATCTGCCCTTTTTCAGGGAACCTACAAAACTGGCTGGACAGAGATCTCTTTGCACACCAGAAATGGACCCCAACTGCTGAGGACGAGCAGTGGCGGGAGCACGACGCCCCTGAGAGCGTGACAGAGCATCCAGCCCCCTACCAGCACACGAGCCCACCAGCAGAGCTTCTGGAACACTCCACCACTACGCAGGATCTCAGCATGTCCTCCAGGACCCGTCGTGATGTCGGGCCAGCGGGCGTCTGCTGTACTTCTGGATGTACCATGAGTGAACTGATTCAGTACTGCTAAGCTCACACCAGATCTCAGATATAGATAATATATATATATATTTATCTCTCTATATATCTAACACTTTACAACAAGGTTCCATTTGTAAGCATTAGTTAGTTAACATAAACTAAAAATAAAAAATATTCTAAAGCATTTATTAACCTTAGTTAATGTAAATTTCGGCATTACTAATATTAAAATCAAAAGTTGTATCTGTTAATGTTATTTAATAGAACTGGACTAACATGAATTAAACAATGATTATTTGTATTTTTATTAACTAACATTAAAAAAGATTAATAAATACTGTCATTGTTGGTTCATGTAAGTAACCTAATGTTAACCATTGGGAACTTATTGTAAAGTATTACCTTCGTTATGAATGTTGGTGCAGGATGTATGCGTGAAATTGAATGAAAAGAGTGTTATTTTATATTTTATAGTATAAGCTTTTGATTATAGTTGATCAGTTGTGATATGTTTAGATAAATATTTTAGATAGCTCATACAGAAATTGACTGGTTATTTGATTGGTCAGTGAATTCAGTATGACAGATGACACTGACAGGGAACTTTATGCAATGAATCCAAAGAATCAAAGATAATATCTGGTATAATCTTTGGTAAATGTACTTTTTGAGATAATTGAACTTGCAGGCTGTTTATTTGATCAATGACAATAAATATATTCTCAGAACAAAGATGTAGTAAATGGTTCACTATATTTTTTAACATAGTACAATTTTTATGATTTGATTTGATTATTGTGAATTGCAGTTTTTTTTTTCTCGAGTGGTGCAGCATATTACAAATCTACCGCTAGAGGGGGTACACTAGCCTACTATAGTAGTAAAAGCTATATGTTTTTTTTACATTCAAAATCACTTTCTACATCAAACCTTATAAAAATACGCCAACATAACGTTTTATTGTTTACAGTGATCTAAATCAGTTTACTTCATACCTTTAGAATGCTTTAGATCATAGAGATTTGCTTGAAATTGCTCCGGAAACGTCATATCAGTACAACAAAAATACATTGATGGTGTTTGAAAAGGGCACAATGACTCAAGTATGCTACTGTTTCAAAAATAATCAATGCTAACACGTATGCACACACACAAACAGTGACCTTCTAATGGTAGGCTACCTTAGATGAGTAGATGTGTATTCAGGCCACATAGACACTGTCAGACCAGCTGCTGGGCCACAGCTGCTCTTGATAGCACGTCTTCACATTCCTCCTCTGGGCCTCTGTCTATTACTGTCACTTATTCAACAGCCCAGGACAAATGAAGATAAGGGACTTATGGTGTACAATAGAGGGATCTGTATAAATGAAGAGATTGAATGCATGAATATCTGACGCTGAAAATGACTGTTTTCTAACATCATCAGGTAAATTTTACTCTGATTAGTGTATATCAAAGCATTCTATAATCTCCAGTGTCTTGTTCCAGGTATTTTGTTCAAAGTAACAAAATTACTGAAACCGAGCAACTTTTTAAATACACATAAAAACAGCACAATAGATTCTTAAGCAATTTTTAATGAAATCTTGCCAGGAAGATATCACTGTACGTAGACATCACAAGTTCCCATCAAACTCTGTGACAGCTATTTGTTTAGCCAATCAGAAGAGTTTTGAGGCGTTTTCTTTCTTGTCACGGCGCATGGTCCATATATGGGGAACTTATAAAAGGTGTTCTGAAATATTTGGTGTCTGAGATTTTCGGTGACACTGGGCAGGGCATACATGAATATTCACGAGTTACCTGTTATGTGTTAAAGGTGCCCTAGAATCAAAAATTGAATTTGCCTTGGCATAGTTGAATAACAAGAGTTCAGTACATGGAAATGACATACAGTGAGTCTCAAACACCATTGTTTCCTCCTTCTTATGTAAATCTCATTTGTTTAAAAGACCTCCGAAGAACAGGTGAATCTCAACATAACACCGACTGTTACGTAACAGTCGGGATCATTAATATGTACGCCCCCAATATTTGCATATGCCAGCTCATGTTCAAGGCATTAGACAAGGGCAGGACGTCTGGATCTGTGCACAGCTGAATCATCAGACTAGGTAAGCAAGCAAGGACAACAGCGAAAAATGGCAGATGGAGCAATAATAACTGACATGATCCATGATAACATGATATTTTTAGTGATATTTGAAAATTGTCTTTCTAAATGTTTCGTTAGAATGTTGCTAATGTACTGTTAAATGTGGTTAAAGTTACCATCGATTCTTACTGTATTCATGGAGACAATTTTCATTTTTTAAACACTTGCAGTCTGTATAATTCATAAACACAACTTCATTCTTTATAAATCTCTCCAACAGTGTGTAATGTTAGCTTTAGCCACGGAGCACCATCAAACTCATTCAGAATCAAATGTAAACATCCAAATAAATACCATACTTACGCGATTAGACATGCTGCATGACGAACACTTTGTAAAGATCCATTTTGAGGGTTATATTAGCTGTGTGAACTTTGTTTATGCTGTTTAAGGCTAGCGCGAGCTCTGGGGGCGGAGAGCACGAGAATTTAAAGGGGCCACAGCCTAAATCGGCTCATATTTAATGATGCCCCAAACTAGGCAGTTAAAAAAATGAATTAAAAAAAACGATGGGGTATTTTGAGCTGAAACTTCACAGACACATTCAGGGGACACCTTAGACTTATATTACATCTTTTGAAAACACGTTCTACGGAACCTTTAAAGCGCCATTGAAAATGTTAGAGCACGTTCTTTGGCTTACATTAAAGGTAATTAGCATATGTTTCAGCGTTAAACGAAGTCAAGCTTATATTCTAACGGTTACTGATGCACAAGATTTTATATATAAGCTATATTGTGTTATGTTGTGTCATGTGTTAGCTATGTTTGATATGAACACAGCCAATGATTCGCCAGAGGTGTCATTAGGATTCGCTAAACGAGCCAATAGCGTTTTAAGTAGCCTATTTTTGTTGTTTTTGTATTAACTTGAGTCTTTAAAGCATATAGTTTTAAAAGTCTGCCGAAATGTATAGTAGCATAATAATAATTGTGAACTCCTGTGGTGAAGGCAGCAGTAAACTTTTCTAGTTTGAAGAACTAGAAAAGATCTGGGTAGACTTGAATTTCTAGTGTTATATGTAATATGTTTCAAAAATTGCACACATGCATGAAAACATGTAAATGTACTTTAAATATAGTTTAATGATTATACAAATAGGCCATGATGAATTATGCATGTGATAACTAATATTATATCTATAGGTAATATCCTTGATTCATTCCCAAATATGACTTTTGCCAATAAATATCCCTGTACACCAGACAAAGCAGACACTTTTATTTTTCACTTTGTTTTGAACATGACAGTGTATTAAAAATGTTAATAATACAGGTTTGTAGTAATGTCATTTTATTATATATTTTAGATTGAATGTGTCAGTAGCAAAGGCTGGTATCACTGAGATTGCATGAGCAGACCAAACTTTCATTTGTCTGAGATCACAATACCCTGTGTAAAGTGTGTCAATGTGTGTTTACAAGTGTTTTTGCTAATTAAATATGTTATATTACATGTCGTGACTTCTCCTCATTTGTCAATAAAATTTCAACACAGAATCAGTTGCTCTTTTTTTTTCAAAATGAAACTACTCTCATTATTTACTTTCATCTTTGATATTACAGATATGCAATTACTACATGGTCTATTTTAGCCACTAAATAAACATAATTAAAATTTAAACATTTTAATTATGGAAAGCTTGTAGAATACAACTAATACATTTCATTGTGAATATACTGCAGATTTGCTCATTTAGTTCCATTTCCATACATAGTTTCATATCACCACTGTGTTAAACTGAATCCTGATTCACAGTGCTTCATGTTTTTTCCACATTAAAATGTTTTGTCAATGAAATGCATCATTTTGTGGGAAAAAAGATTGAGAATGTTTCCTAATAATATGAAAAAAATAACACTTCACTTTAGGATTTAATAAAGTCTCATTAAAATTATTTACCAACTGAGCAAGCAATTAAGAAATGACATATCAATCAAAGCAGAGTGTATATATGTCTGATTATCCACATAACAATAATATTCTTCATACTTTTGCCAATTGTCTTCTCCATATAAATGTTTGTAAACAAAACCCACATTAGTAACTTTTAGTTTTGTAGCTGATCAATTTAACCACTTGTAATTCAATTTGAACATTTTAACTGTTGTGGAAAGCTTGTAGAATTAAACTAAAACCTTATGAAAGTGCTGCAGGGAAGCTAATATCACTGTCTCATCACGTTTCTATTCATATAGAGCATTGTGTGTTTTGCAGAAAAAGATAAAGAAGGTTTACATGCATTAATTCATACATGTCAAAAACATAAACAAAACAAACCTAACCCTCGTTGTGTTTTAAAAATAATAATGTCTGGTTAAAGTTATGCAGCCTATCAATTGAGAAAGCAATAGGGAATGACAAAATAATCACAACTGAAACTTTTATTATGCAACCACAGATACATTTATACAAGTTATCTTATCAAACGAACTAAAAGAAAATCAAAACAGTTACAAACAAACTCGATGGCTGTTGGCTCATTGCCAAACGATAGACCAGTGGCTGTAATCACTGCTAAATTATATCTCACGACACAATGTGACCTACAAACTATTGAGCATACATAAACAGTTATTAATAAAAAAAGAATCTTAACTTCATTCGACGCGGAAACACAATCACGTGAATCGTGTTCATAAGGGTGCGAAATGTCAGCGATTTCTTACCTGCCAGCCAGGCTCTGCTGTCAACAATGGTTTACACAGCCAAACGACCTTAAAGGAATATGAATACAGAGCATTGTAAAGAGACAAAAAAGCGACGGGACCAAAAATGAAGAAAAACGATAAGCTTTTCATCGCTGGGGAGTAATGAGAGTCAAGAAGTGCAAAACAGATGTTGACAGGTAAAACTACCATGGTTACGCCACAGCGGCGGGCTTTAGAGTAGGCTATGTGATTCTGTGGCTCAATCTGGCGAAAAAGTAATATTTTACTTTTTTTTATGCTAAACCCAGCGCCCATTAACTTAGGCCCTTTATGAACACCAAATATGAAATTAGTTCATTTGAACTTGTAGCTGTTTTACATAAATTGTCTCTTTGGGTTTCATTTCTTATAAAGGAACTAAATGTAGGCCTATTGACAAAACATATAAAATTGAATTGTGTTATTTAGTTAATTTACTTATAATTAGTTATTTTAATCAAATTTAATCAGCCTAATTTATTAAAGGGTTAGTTCACGCAAAAATGAAAATTCTGTCATTTATTACTCACTTATTACTCACCCTCATGTCGTTCCACACCCGTAAGACCTTTGTTGATCTTCGGAACACAAATTAAGATATTTTTGCTCAAATCCGATGGCTCAGTGAGGCCTGCATTGGCAGCAAGTTAATTTACGCTTTCAAATGCCCAGAAAGGTACTAAAGACATATTTAAAACAGTTCATGTGACTACAGTGGTTCAACATTGATGTTATGAAGCGATGAGAATACTTTTTGTCTGCCAAAAAAAACTAAATAACAACTTTATTCAACAATATCTAGTGAAGGGTGATTTCAAAACACTGCTTCATGAAGCTTCGAAGCTTTACGAATCTTTTGTTTCAAATCAGTGGTTCGGAGCCTGTATCAAACGATCTCAAACTGCCAAAGTCACGTGATTTCAGTAAACGAGGCTTCGTTACGTCATAAGTGTTTTGGAATTTAAATGGTTCTCGTGACTTTGGCAGTTCTCCGAACCACTGATTCGAAACAAAAGATTCGTAAAGCTTCGAAGCTTCATGAAGCAGTGTTTTGTAATTGCCCTTTACTAGATATTGTTGAATAAAGTCATTATTTTGTTTTTTTGGCGCACAAAAACGATTCTTGTCGCTTCATAACATTAAGGTTGAACCACTGTAGTCACATGAACTGTTTTAAATCAGTCTTTAGTTCCTTTCTGGGTGTTTGAAAGTCTAAACTAACTTGCTGTCAATGCAGGCCTCACTGAGCCATTGGATTTTATCAAAAATATCTTAATTTGTGTTCCGAAGATGAACAAAGGTCTTACGGGTGTGGAACGACATGAGGGTGAGTAATTAATGACATAATTTTCATTTTTGGGTGAATAACCTTTTAAAGAAAGAAGACATCTTGTGAAAACTTGATTTCAGTTTATCAGCATATTTGGTCTCTGTTTTTCCAAATCCTACATCCCATCAGCAGCACAAACAGACTTCACCCACTCCCACTCTACACTCCTCTTATCTGCTTTCCTGCCCCTGCACTTCCCTTGTGAGTGAGTGGGTGTTCTCACTACAGCTGCCATGCATAATTAAGGATGCAGTGGAGGTGTACTGCAGTGGTGCTGAGCTGCAACACCATTACAGGCTGCTGCAACGTTTGTGCCTCAGAAGCGACCGTGTTAAACACCAGAGCACCAGAGATCCCTCTTTCACGCATGTATTCCCTCAGTAGCTACTCAGAGAACAAGCAGAATGCTTAACTGTGCTGAGCCCCGTTTAAATTGCTGCTATTTAATGCAGAAAATGCAGCTCATTGAATTCAACAAAGATTTTTGATTGTATACACAAACTGGCTCACTGCCTGACACCCTGACAAGCACTACTTGCAATTATATAGTGCACACACTGTGAGGGATGTCCTCGCAGGAGATCTCTTAATAGGCTCTGCTTCACCACTGAGACTTGATCACAACGTGTGGTCCCTCTCAGCAATCAAGAGAACACAAACCATTAATATTAATTGGATGCTGTCTTGCATGCATATGTTATAGATTAGTGCAGTAAGCTACTGCGGTACAATTCTGAATTTTATTTCATCAGCTAAAACCTGATGATTCTTCCGACTGCTGCCAGGGGTAAATATTTTTTTTTATATATATTACAGATATGAAATTCATGACCCTGGTCCACAAAACCAGTCATAAAGGTATTTTTTTTTAAATTGAGATTTATATATCACCTGAAAGCTGAATAAATAAGCTTTCGATTGATATGAATTGAAATTGAATGGTTTGATAGAATAGGACAATATTTGGCCGAGATACAACTATTTGAAAATCTGGAATCTGAGGGTGCAAAAAAATCTAAATATTGAGAAAATCGCCTTTAAAGTTGTCCAAATGAAAACCTTAGCAATGCATATCCACTCACAAAAATAAATTGATATATTTATGGTAGGAAATTTACAAAATATCTTCATGGAACATGATCTTTACTTAATATCCTAATTTGATTATGATTTATGATTTTTGGCATAAAAGAAAAATTGATAATTTTGACCCATACAATGTATTGATGGCTATTGCTACAAATATACCCATGCGACTTATGACTGGTTTTGTGGTCCAGGGTCACAAATGAGTGTGAAGTTATCAATTGCAGCTCAAAATTTTGTAAGTCCATAAGTATTTATCTTAAGGTTTTTATATATTTCTATTAACCTTATTATTAAACTAATTATATAAAACTATGTTGTCAGTGCACTACAAATAAGCTGGTTCTATGCCTTTATTTTGTTATTGAAACTGATAAAAAAAAGAGATGGCCTAAGAGATTTCTTATCCATTAATGCAGGCAAAAGCATATAGCAATGAATGGGTTAAACTCTAAACCATCAAAAGTGTAAAACAGACTGACACACACACACACACACACACACACACACACACACAGGCAGAGTGAGATCAAAGAATAAGTTGGAGACTGTTTACCAGTTAGTTGATTTTTAACAAAAAGAGTAAAATCTAAACTGTGACAGAAAGTAGTCTTTGATAATGTGTATATCCAAATGCAATAGCTAATAAAAGTAATCAATTATGGAACGTTTGCAATTAGTACAAAATGCAGCAGCCAGGCTTATGACTGGAGCACATAAATTTCAGCACATCTCTCCTGTCTTGATTTCTCTTCAGTCGCTGCCCGTAAAACTTAGAGTTGAATTTAAAATATTAATTTTGGTTTTTAAGTCATTTAATAATTTAATATTAATTTAAAGGTGCTCTAAGCAATCCTGGGTGGAGTAACTTTCTGTTGACGTTCAAAGTGTTGTCAAACAAAACAGAGGCTAGCTAGACCCTCCCTCCTCCTCCTCCTGCCCCTCCCCTCTGTGCTTCCTGAAACAGTCATGAACGCGCATTTAAAATGTAAGTAGCTTGCGTATTGACGCTGCTTGTCGGTTATTGGCTGAGGCACTGTTTATTGTTTCGTGGTCCAGGCTGCACCAGTTTGTTTTTGTTACCGTTTGTGCTTGTGCTTTAGCTTGTGGCGACTACAGAGGCCGCGTTTTTTTACAGTGTGTTCAGGGGACAGGCAGCTAGCGGATAGTGAGGAGATGTTTGCTGTATGTGACAAAAAATGTTTTGGCCTAAAAACGCATGACATCGCTTAGAGCACCTTTAATAATCTCACTGAGTTTTTTCATTCACGCAAAACAGCGAGACTGCTTAGATCAGGACATTTAAAAATGTTATCCGTCCCTGTCCAGACTCAAGCACTGTGGTGATCAACTCTTTGGAACTCTCCTTTTAGCCATTCAAACAGCATCTTCTCTGTGTGTTTTTAAATCTGTGCTTAAATCTTATTTATTCGAACAAATTATGGTGGGTTAAAAGTTAATTCTAATAGTTTTATTGTATTGTTTATGTAAAATTTTTTATATATATCTATATATTTTTAACTTTATGTACAGCCCTTTGGTCAACCTTTGTTTGTTTAAATTTGCTTTATAAATAATTAGAATGAATGGATGAATGAAATTTGCATATTTTTAACTTGTACATTAATTTGTATACACTTGTGCATTAATTATTAAAAAAAAGAATTTTTTTTTTTTTTTTTTACTTTTATTTGTATCATTTTATATAGAAATAAATGGTGTGTAATTTGATATGATACGATATGAGACTCTTCAGTTTCCCCTTTTGTCATTAGATTTAATTCCTCACCATGGCAAGACTGTTCAAGATATCCAATACCCATTCACAATGTGGCATCTTCAATATATTGGCATCATGTTGAGAAAGTTTGGTGTTAATCGAATTAAGCCCTTTGTATGCAGCAGTTGTGAAATACTTGATTGATTCAAAAAATCCACATTCAAACAAAAATAGCTTACTTCCTGTTGGCCGAAGCTAGTGATTGTAAATTAGAAAGTTGACCGGCTCGATGAGAACAATATATAGTATGTACTGAGTTTGGTGACTGTGGGTAAAACTAACCCCCACTTTAGTCAAAAGGTGGCGCTACTGAGTCTCTTCTACATGCTCATTATTAAGGCTTTGCCCATGTCTTCTGGCTGACAACTCTGATGTGTGTCGAGTTTCATGGAATTTGAAGCATGTTAAGAGCCTCAAAAACACCCAAAAAGAATATTAAAGTTTGATATGTTGCCATGACAACAGTATTCGGGATATCAAGAATACTTTCACAGGTGTACATCTGCGGTGCCTTGACATTATTGGGTAAAAATAAGAGGGCTATTTCAAAGCATTTTGAAATTGACACACTTCCTGCTGCAAGTTTGTGTCGCTATGGCTTTGAATCACATCCATGTGATTGGCCTGCTACAATGAACACACAGCTGATGTTTCATCAAAATCAGTCAATGTGTGCAGGAGCTGTATAACATACTTCATGTTTCCCTTTTTTCACCATAAATTCATTGCCTTGGCATGGCCAAACCGTTTGAGATGTCAAAAGTACTGTTGGTGAAAAGGGGTGCGCTTCAGAGCCCCTCAAATATAACTTTATAAAAGGGTGTGCCACAGAGTGTATGAAAAGAAAGTGTATGAAAGATGGCTTCAAGTGTCCTACAAGTGGTAAAAAATAAATTTTTTAATACAGAGATAGTATGTTAAAAGCACATATTTGTTCAAATTCATGGTGTCTCAAAATAGCACAGTTGATAACGCTTAGATGTTCGTAAGATTAGCTTAAGAAGTACAAAAGAAAAAGTATTTTTTATTAAGTACAAAATTTGTGTGCGAAAATAGAGCACTTTAAGTACATTATGGAAGTGTACTTTTTTCACCTGTGAGAGACCCCTGATATGATTGTAATAATGGTACATAATAAGGCGCTATATAAATGCTTAATTTGTTCTTTCATTCATTCATTCATTCATGAGGGTGAGTAAATGAAAATTTCATTTTTTTGGGTGAATTTTAAATTGTTACTGCATGGAAGGTCTACAATAGTAAAACAGGATGTCTGTCCATAGATAATGAAAAGACATTGATGACATCAGATGACATCTTGAAAGCCTTCCACTCCAGTGAGGGGAATTTTAAGATGACTGACTATAATTCTCCTTCAGGTGAGCTGTGAAAGTCATGAGGAGGGCTTATAGGACATCATAAATCCATGCAGAGTACATTCACTTAATCTTTTGTGAAAGCAGATTTCACTCCAAAAATGAGAGTACATTATTGATGATGAGGATATATGTGAGGTGAATGGGGGTAAATTCCACACAAGAAAAGAACACCAACCATGACACTAAAAAAAAGTACCTGCCACTTCAGTTTTATTCCCAGCCTCATCAGACAGTGGCACCCTGCTGATTCCCCTTATATTTGCACCCTCTTTGGTAAAAAATTTAAAATTAATTGCTGATTAACACAAACAGAGGAATCCCAATCTGTTTTAAGTGACAGCCTTCTCATGTCACATATTGGCCCCTATAGGCAAACATGGTGCACAAACGTTCCTAATCATCTTAAAGATCATTTTAAAAAAAAGTGTTGTGCTTTATTCTTGACACTGATGCACCTTGTACCGTATAGGCTTCAATTGTGATGTGTAATATTGGTCTGAAATGCATTCTTCTTCTTCTTCTTTTTGCATGACTAAACCTACAAATTCATTAAGAGTGACAATAAAGAGATAATTATTGACAGCAGTACTCTGATTACTCCACAGATGTCCCACGCTGCCTCCAGATTAAAAAGTAGCTTAATACTCTGTCAGGCTGCAAACAAATGCAAGATGTCCGTCCTTCTGAGATGTAGAGCTTGTTTCCAAACACACATGCACACTCCTGCACCGCCCATATTCGGCTCAGTATATATGCACAATACAGAGTCCAACAGCAGCAGTGTGTATGAAGCTTTAAGGTTGTATCAGCACAGATTCATGTTATAATGACTCCTAATGCTACTCAAAAATGGGATAAATTAAATAAAATTAACATATCCCAGGATTAAATTCTAATATCTTTGATAAAATATATTTGCTTTCATTAAACATGCTACTATTAGCTGAAACATGTTAAAATGCATTTGATGTTTAATTAGCACCATTCATTTGTATGTAAAAGCAACAATAGACCAAATAAGAGAATGGCAAAATGGTGTCTCCAGTGATGCTATGTAAGTATCCCTTTATTTCGAATGCTGCAGGAACATTATTTTAAGATCAATTTTGCTGCGGTTTGTGCGTGCACGGGAACCCCCGAGCCCCCACCCTATTCATTCACCCCCGCTAGTCTCTCAACAACCAAGCTCTAAAAATAGAACAGGGATCCCCCCATCAATTTACAACACGTCACAAGGTCATATAACCCTCCGTTCACGATCCTCGATCAATACTACGGCGTGACGGTCCCAGTCTAGGTCTTGGAACCAATATTCTGTGCTGCACGTGAAACACACGTTCGCATGGATTTTTTGCTTCCCCCCCTCAATTAGTCACGACGTGTATAGCCTAACTAACTGCGGTGAAGTGTTCTTTATTATATTCCGTTTTGAGATGCTTTTCAAGAGGTAAACGTTCAACATCTGAAGATGAAAGTGAAGGGGAAACACGGAGAGTGCTCGCGCCATCGGTCGCATGCATATTCACGCGCTGGAGGGCATGCCCGTCACTAGACCGAGGACAACGGTCACAACGAGGAATTGTGTCGGTGTGGACTTCCT
>RJVU01044706.1:7363666-7427013 GCA_003731715.1 Anabarilius grahami
TTTATTCGGGGAAACTACGTGTGTTTCTTATTTTGAACCTGATTATATATATATATATATTTTTTATATTATTTTATTTATTGGGCTGATGTCATAGTCGGGAGCGTTCAAAGGGATCCGTGAAGATGTGTAAAGTGTAAGGTAAGAAAGTGGAGATTCTGTAACTTACTGGACATTTAAGTTTTAATGCCACAGCTTACTGCCTCACATTTGGTATTTCATGTGGTTCCCTCTGTTAGTGTTAGCCTTAAAATGGCAGACCAGAGGTGATGAAAGAAGGTTTCTCAAGGCCTTTGAAGCATATCTTTGTGATGATTTATTCTGACCTATCTTCATGTTGCCCTTTCATTTATACAGACAACCTTTGTCAGAGAAGATGAAAAAAATGTGACACCCTCCACCCCTCCATAAACCCAGGTGCCTTTTACTACATGTTTGCATTATAATTACATTTGGCAAGGTTTTTTCTTATAATGCCATTTTATTTTTCTGTTGGTATTGTTTGTGTTTTTTCTCTCTTTCCATGTCAGGTCTTATTTTGTTTTTGTTTTTTTGACTAGTGGCATTAATAACTACATCTATTTTACGTAGAGTAGCAAGCTGATCTTTATGAAAATATTCTCTCCTCATTGTTCGTGACAACTGCAACATTAATAAAGAAGCAAAAAGAGAAAAAAATAGTAAATGAATAATAATAATAATAAACATTTCATAACCAGTTTGAGTGATAGATCTAGGCTGAAAGGGTCCTAAATGATTCAAGCTATGCAAATACTACATCAAGGCCGTCTATTTTTAACAAACAAATCTTTCAACTCATTAGATTTCTTTTTCTTTCTTTCTTTTTTCTTTTTTTATATTGGCATAAAATGTACCATTTGAATATGTGCTTGAGCAAATTCAGTGTAATTTCTGTTTTAAAAAGCAAGCGTGTCTGGTGCATTAAGTCTGGTCCTCGTCCTCTCCCACTAGGCATTTATAATCATCTTTGTGGATCACGACTCTTGTCAGCTCAGTTCAGGTCCTTCATTTCCCCCCAAAATATCCTTGCATGTGAAAGAGCTGATTTGTTGAATCATTGTCATAACATTCTATAGAATGTATTGCAATGTGATGCGTGTTTCAGAGATAATGTCTCTGTCAATCAGACGTGAGGGACCGTATGCTGCTATCGAATTGTGCGTAAACCGTCCATTGCAAACTCTTTTTTCTTTTTCAAATTAGAGGCATTTGAATCATTACGTGTGTGTATATGTGTGTGTGTGTGTGTGAGATTCAGGTTTCTTTTTCATGCAAGCAGGCTATCGTACTTCATTTTAAGATGCACTATACCTAGTAAATTGACCCTCACTGATAAATTCTTCTCTATCCATATTTTACTAAAATACAATACAAAACTATACACAGCTGTATTTAATTGACATTTTTGATAGCAGTGTGTGTAACACTGTACGTTTTACTCTTAATACAATAATGGTGCATGAGAATATTATGCAAAGATTATGGATATGAATTGCAAAATGCCTTGACATTTACCATGCATATCTTTTGCCATCTGCCAACATGACTAAAAGGCTGTAAATAATGGGATTTGGAAAGTTTTGTTTTTACTCAGAAGATTCAAATATTAAAAACATGATGATGTTTCAAGATCAATTTCTCATTTTATAGTTATAGTTTTATGAGTTTCTGAAAATGCTCTGTCATTATTCATTCAGTCATCAGTTTATTCATTCACATAGTAATTTGGCCTGATTTGGTGCCTGTCTACTATATCAGCCATATTAAAACACTTTATTGGGCTTTTCCATTACATCTGTTTTCTTTTGAATCTGTTCCACAAACCTAAACCTCAAACAGATCTTTTCATATTTATAGATTTTAATATAATATGTATAAAGCTATTTAATATATCGTTGTAATGAAGCTGTTTTCCATGTGATGACAGTTTTTCTGTAATTGTAGGTGATTTCAGGTTTCTTTGTTGAGACAATGTAAGTAAAACCTGATCCACAGCTCTCATGGTTGTGATCTATTCCTGGACCAAAGAAAGCATCTTTATGCTCATTCTTTCCAACACTCATCTCCATTCTCATTATCATCCAGCATAATGGGGTGTCCTCAGTAAACTATCATTGATATTAATGAGCAAAGTTATTTATACCTAGGCATTCACAAATGCTTGAAGTCTTTTATCTCTAACATACAAAATGTAGACGTCTATTACACAGAAATTGGATGAAGTGGAATTCAGTGATTGAGGATTGAAAATTAATCTGAGACCTCCTATTGCACAAGCTTGGGTGTGTGTAGGTGGAGAATTTATTCAAAGATACAAAATTACAGTATTTTTTTCTCTTTGACAACTGTTTGTCTGCAGTATATTCAACATTTGCATAAAAAAATGACAACAGTGAATCTGATAAAAACCTCTTCGTAATTTTTCCAGTGTCCATTTTTTTGATATGCCATTATGTATTTTGGTATTAGAACACATCATCTTATGCTATAATGAAAAACTATCAGCTTGACAACAATATATTAAATTTATTCTAGAATGAACCACTGTTTCTGATAAGTGTGGGTCAGTCAAAGAGCATAAATATCGGAGCAAACGGAAGACCGATTCTTTATTAGTCGTCCTTGTGTTTTTCAAGTATTATTTATTCCACATTATACAATAGTCAGTTTGGGCCCAAATTTGGTTGATTTGGAATAACAGCACTGGGGCATTTCACTGATTTAATCTGCTTTTCTGTGTTTATGGCGTTCTAGACAACCTAGACTAGACTATTTGTGAGTAGGCTAGTGCAGAGTAGCAAACAGAGATTGGAGAGAAGGAAGTCAAAGCACAAGTGTTGTCTTTTATGGCAGAATTTATTGTTCTAGTGTACTATTTTAGTCTAAAACATAGGTTACTCTTTGTTTATAGAACGTATACTGTTATATAACAGAGCTGACAGTCATGGAAAACCTGGAAATATCAGGGAATTTGGGGATAGTGAATGAATACAGTCTTACAAATAATGAATAATTCACATTTCTATAGTAAATATAGTAATTTTTATATTTTTTAGCTATACTTTTCAAGGGATATTTTTTTAGGCTAATACTCTTTCTGATCTTTGTGAGAAAATTGACCTTTTGGGTTTGTTCTGTAAACTGATTTGCAGATTATGTCTCATGATTCATATTTATCTATTTATAAACCGTTATCTATTAAAATGTCATGATAATTCGAACCCCTATAAAAGCCATATCAGACTCGACTCATCGTCCTGACTAAATATGCTCTTCAGATTTTGCTTAACTATTGTCTTACACTCAACACTCGGTTATCAGTGTATATGTACGCGCAGGTTTGGACATAGCCTTTACGCCATAACATTAACCAATTTTATAACACCGGTGCACCTGTCACGTGAAGTGATGTTCTTTATTTTTAATACTATCATACAGTGGCAAATCCCGCCGAGACATTCATCTTTCGCCGCGTGCATGACCTTGCTAATACCTAATTCACATCTCAGGTTTAATCTTATCAACTGTAAACATAAAGCGGTTTTCACATGAGGGCGGTGTTCATCCCAGCGATGACATCACGAGGCAGGTCTTGCTCAAGCCCACCAATGAGACAAGGCAGATCGGTTCTTTTGGGGCACATCGCAATGAATGGGTGTCGGTGCTTTACAAGGCAAAGGAGCAACCACAACAAGACGCGGATATTGAGGGGATGCGGCATCGGCACGCGGGAGCTGTCCACCAGCAGCACACCAACGACGCGGACGCTCGTGACAGTCAGAAGGAAGGATCTCGTCCAGTCGCCCCGCTCTTTAGTCTGCCGCCCCCACCGCCATCGATAAAGGAGCGATCCACCTCCTCACAGCACAGCCGACATGTACAGTCTTGTCCGGACCGCGGCACCAGGAACGGCGAGTGCCTGCCTTTGACCGGCCGCTGCAGCCTCGCACCGGGAGCGCACAGTGACCGTCAGTCTTACGACAACCAGCCGCATCCGTTTCCAGGGGCCTCATCTGGCTATCAGTGTCATTCTGAGGGGCTCTCGCAGAGCAGCCATTCTCCTCAGCACACATCTTCCGTTTCCCCGCAGCCCTCCCCATCTGATCTGCTGCCGCCGCCTCTGCCTTCGCACATTTCTTATACGCGGGATACGCGCCAAAAGAGTGCTAATTACAAACAAGAAATTGTACAGCGTGGCGTCGGGGAGGGGGGGCGTCGAGACCAAAACCAGTTGCTGCAGCAACCTTGTTATAATCAACAAAGGGACCCCTCCTTTGAGCTACTCTTGCCAAACTCTGGTCAAGGACAGATAAATGCCTTCGAGGAAGCCGAGAAGGAGAGGCAATTAATTGAGCCTCAGGCTCAGTTACTGTTGGGCAGCAGCTTACCCATCAACTACTGCATCAGCAGATCGGGGCAAGTGTGCAGAGACCAGCAGGCGCTGCTATTGCAGCATCAGCATCAGCAGGCTCGCGCGCAGGAACACAGCCTCCAGCGGCAGCAGAGTGACCAAGACGGCAGGTACCAGGAGGGGGAAATCGCACTCTGTCAGCCGTATCAATGCGAGCGCGCGCTAGAGAGAAACTCGTCGGTGTCTAGCAGTGAAAACAGCAGTCCCCCGTACGGCTCCAGCAGTCAACTGTGGCCAGAGCCCCACGACAAGGAGGACAGGAAAAATCGAGCAGGCAAATACAAGGTAGGTTGTTTATGTATGGGCACCAGCACAGCTTTCAATATGCAACTCATATAGAATACGCTGCGTTATACGCGACCACGCCTGTTGTATGTATGTATGTATGTATGATGTTGTTGTTCTTTTGCTGCTCTTAAACGAATAATCGTGATGTTAAGCTTTTGAGTCGGCTAATTTGATTTGCTAAAACATGTATTCGTAAGCAGCATATCAACATGATGACATCAAGCACACTGCATCTCATGCATACACTCACGAGGACATGAAAACCCTGTGCTTTTCAAATCTCTCTCTCTCACACACACACGCACACAGACGTTTGTTAAATTTGACAGTATATAGTGCATATAAAAACTTGACATTTCTCTTCTTGTGAAGGGTCTTAATGCAGTGCAAATTTGTAAATGTAATTAAATATGGTAATTCAAATGGAAAAAATTAACTATGCAAAGGTTGGACAATCATATTGGCTTTTAAAATGCAACAAATTAATTTAAGTCTTAAAATTCTTAAAATACAATTTCAACTAATCCTTACAGCCATACAAAGGCACAACAACGCAGTAACTAATCCAGCACTGAAACTGTAGAAAAAAAAGGCTTTGTGGTTAAATTTTGATGGATTTGATATCAATTTTCACTCATTGTTTCCTCTGAGTTTGAGCAGCCATCTGCCACAGGACAGAACATAGTCTAAAATGAGATCCAATTTCACTCATAACTCAATTATGATTTACCTAGTCACTTAATTTTTGCTTTTGAATCTTGAATCTTTCTTTGCATGTACAGAATTAAAAGGGATCCAATTTCACTCATACCTCAATTATGTTTTACCCATTTCATTTTTGCTTTTGAATCTTGAATCTTTCTTAAAATGTTCTGAATTTAAACAAATTTAGACTACTGCAGATATCTGTGTTATATGAATCTGTGCCACTTTTACAGCGTGCCCAAATGATGCCCTCATTTGCCGTGCCAGTGCCTTCATCTGCAGATCATTCAAAAGACTCGAACAGCTCCCAGGGCTCCATTTATTTTTCTGACCCTGTTATCTGATGCCACTCACCGAGGCTCCATTCATGTCTCCATTCTGCTTCATGCTCTCTCTCAGGTCCTGAAATACCTTTTATTAGGTCGATCACAGTGGCTTATCTTCTTGGCTGGTAGTAGCCAAGACTCATAAAGTAAGGGATTATATACCAGAATATATGGACAAATAATGTGGTGATTAAAAAACGTGAATCAAAATCAGCACGAATCCATTTAGTACTTGGCTTTATCATTGTTCTTCATCGAGAAGCATAGATGTCCATTCATTTAAACACACCATATCACAGGTATCTCTAATGCAAATGATCACCTTTTGTACACAGGAAAACATTTGTTTAGATTCTCTTCTTTATACATTGTGGTTAATAATTCACTTTAAACTGTAATTTCTGCACCACTAGTCTCACCAAATGGATTTGTAAGAATATAAAATTTAATATAGAAAACTAAATCTCATTTTTTTACATGGGTTTTCTGAACAAGTTACACAGCAGCATCTTTAGCTAAAATGTTGGGCAATGGTTCACCAACCATCCCAAATACAGACTTTTTTAGAGCTGTTTCCAGAGTTTCAAGGCTGGATTAAACCCAAGCGCAGCACTGGTACGACAGGAAGAAAGCTAACAAAGGAAGAAAAATAAACTGACCTTTTCAAAGAAAAAAAACTCTTGATATCTGATGCTAGATAGTTGAAAGGAAAGATACTAATGAGAGTATACAGTCAAAGGAAATTCATTTAGGCAGAGAGAGTCTTATCAGTTGAGCTAGAATATAGCAGGCAGGGTGGAGTCAGAGACCTTTAGTACTTCAGAATACTGTGCTCTATTGTGTACAGGGTTTGTTAATGGGAGACATTCTTACTCTGGTAACGCAAACAAAAGGACTTTTGGAATACAATTACTTTTCATCTAAAGAACTGCAACAAATTACCTTTAATATCCGTCCCACATATCCGTTTATTTATGCTCTGTTTCATTTAATTGTATCATTAAATGAAGCTTTGATCCTTAGATCATGAGTGATTCACTCAAGACGTGTCCAGCTGTACTCTGCAGACACACTGGCAGTTTTCCCAACAGAGAAATGAGGGAAGACATCATGTATAGTTCTTTAAAAAAATCTGACAATTAAACTGAATTTGAAAATGCTTTTTGTGTGCTTATTAAGTTAAGTTTTTCTCATAAATAACTTTGGATCAACATTCATAACATTCTGCTGGTGTGCTTTATTAAAAAATAACTGTTTACTTGTGTAGGCTGATATACTTACCCATGCATTTGTAAGATTTTGTTCAACCACACTGTTCTGGCTAATAGCTCAAAAACAATTTTGGCTAAGATCAAGTATATACAGTTACAATATCCTGTGACACAAAGTGAAACCTAATAGTAGTTTGCTATTGGGGCACAGTTCCACAAGCACAGACATTGAAAGGCTTAATATATATTCAACTGTGGGTTACTTGTAAATACTTTTTCATTCCTCCTTCTTGTCAGTGTTTAGGGTTTCCTTTTGACTGGTCTCACTGTGCTTGCTCGGTGATCCTTGCTCTGGTGTTGGAGTAATGTCATGTGGAACGTCTGATAAACCTCTCTAATATAATTAATTAATAGATTATACAATGAAAAATTAAAGACTTCATGAAAGAAAACAATCAGCAATTTAGAGTCATATCAGTCCTATCTCCATATTAACACAATGTTACTGTTATCAAACTGTCTGGCAGTTGATATGATTGAGCACCAATACTGCCATGGCTTCTTTTTATGTACACTGTAAAAAACTTTTTTCATGATTTGTTAACACAACATTTTTTCTTTTGTCAAATCAACCTCAATAATTAATGTGGTTCAGAGAACATAATATATTTTGAGTTTCTGTTGATTAAACCAATCTCCTTCATTGTATTAACTCAAATTTGTAATTTCAATGAACTCAAAATTTTAAGGCAACCAGGATACTTAATTTTTAAGTTAAACCAACAATTCTTTTTTACAATGTATAATGAAAACAGGCCTGGTGTTAATTCTCTGCATTATTTGTGACATCTTTAACCTATTTAAAGAGAGAGAGAGAGAGAGAGAGATATCAGAATAATGAATAATGAATAAACTCATTATAGCAGCATGTCATAGTGGTTCTCCTGTTTATTAAGGGTTTTACCACCTCAGAGCTTAATGCTGTTGTTCCAAAAAGCCATGAAAGTCTGAATGACATTTGTAAGAAAGAGGGCAAGGAAAGGGCTATCTTTAACCATTTAAAGTCTTTCTTTCTTCCTAGCCACCTCATTTCCTCTGTGACTAAAAGGTCAATTTAAATGGGATCACTTTACTCTAAAGGTTTTACGGAGGACATTCAATCACAACAGCCCTTCGTACAGAAAAGAATCACAGAGGCGTTCAGTGTCTTTGGGTGGTAGGCACATTCTCTGCGTTTTGTTTTTTTTGAGCGATATAATAATGTCTAGCATCAAGTCAGGAAATGCGTAGTTTAATCTCAATTGACCCCTAAAGGCTTTTCCAAAAAAAAACACGAGTCTGGTGAAAATGGAATTATTACTTTTCATTCACTAGTGATACCTAATGGTCAGATTGCCAGTGTGATAACAGTAAATGTGTCAGACAGGGTGTTGCTTAAAGTGAAAATATGAGAAAACATTTCACCTCAGCTGGCATCAGAAAGTTGTTTTTTAGATTTAAATATGCAAATATTCTTGGTAAGAACATATAAATACAGAAATGATTAAGCCTGAAATCGTTAAAGGGAAGAAATGATTTTAGTTTCTAAACTTCAAGGTAGATTATTAGCATTTTGTATTCCACACTAGTTGTACACTAGTTTTTTATTGTTTTGTTTACAATGAATTCTTTTTGAATGTGACCTTGTCAGGTCAGTCCCACTTGCGTTAGAAGGAAACACTGAAAGATTGCATGAAGCATGTAAGCACATAGAACGGTGTGAATTTGTATAATGCACTGCAAGTACCCTCTCCTGGTCCTCCAGTACAAAATGTGTCCTTTTTGAAAACATACTAGTGATGTGTTTTTGCATTATAGCTTTCATACAAAGGTAGATGATTCTGTTGGCATATTCTCCTGTCACTAACGCTGCACCGGTTGCAGTGATTTTAATACCATCAATTTCAAAGTGGCCTCTTCTGTGTTCAGAGCCTCCTATTAATAGTACTGACATTAAAAATTTGACACACTCAAACTTGCATTAGCTGATGGGGTGTTTGGAAAATGGTGTTGTATTAAGTTCAGAATAGCCAGGAAAGAAGTGAATGATATGGCAGTTGTATATAAAGCCAAGTTGTTATACACATATATATTAACATAGATGCCTTATTATCGTCTGCTTCTATGGGCCGCTATACGTGACGTCCGCCATATTAGAATGGTCAAAACGGTCCATGAACACTTGAGAGCAAGTTGACTGTCTGCAACTGTAGTATGCATGTATGAATGTCTACATCTGCAATAGACTTAAGCAGATGATTTGGGATTTAATACAACAAGACGAAGGCGTTACCTAACACAACATTAAAAAGTTAGTTTAAAAATCTGTAATATCGAGTTAATACATATTAACACAAACCAACACATTCTCACCTGTGAAAGGTAATCCCATTTCTTTGGGAATTTAAATCTCATCAGCAGTTTTTACAACAAGAGGCTGCACAATGTTGCGGCATCTTGGAAAACTCATTGATTTTTACTGTGAGTGTCGACAGCATGGGCGTGTTGACCGTTCAAAGATGCCGGACGCATCAACGTGTCTGGAATGGTCGAATGTGGCATCTACTTATACATATCTAAGGTGTCTATGATGTCTAGATTTTTACATTCCTCAACAGTCTAATTGTTTGTAATCAGAGTATGTGGAAGGGACACACTGATCTATTCCATATTCATTTGATCAGAATTACTTAAACATTGTTTTCAGTGTGGATTGAGTTTTGAATTTGCAGTGTTTCTACAAAAGCCATTCAAACTGATAGAAAATGAGCGCTAATGAATAGGTTCTGTGAAAATAGACTGGGTTGTGATTACCCAATGCAAATATGAGATGACAGCTAACACACATTTGTTGTCAACATCAAGTCATTTGTGATGAAACTTCTGCTAAAGCCAAATTTGTCCATTTTTTTTTCTCTTTTGTTCATGAATGTAGAGAGCATCCAAAACAATGCAACAGAAAAGACCAGAATATTTTGTTCTGTTGTAATCTCTGTGATGATTACTTGTGGCAATGATGTTCAGTACATGAGCAAGTACATTTTTAAAATTATTATTATTATCATTTATCAGTATCGACCAATACTGGATATTTAGTTGTTCATGCTCATTTCCTCTATTTTTACATTTAGATTTGCCATTATCCAACACACACTTAAAGTTTATCTTTAAAAACACTAATAGTTTAATAATCTTTAGCAAAGTGTAATCTTTAGCAAAAAAGTGTAATCTTTAGCAAATCTCAACACGAATATCTATTTTCTAGCTGTAAATTATGATGTTACAATGGCTAAAATCCTTTTTTTTGTGATCTCTTTTAATTTTTTTCATACAAAATAGAACAGAATTTTAATATCAGCCATGTAACTGTTATCTGTCATAATATTAATATCGACCAGAATTTTAATATCAGCGCAGCCCTAATTGCTTTTATAAGAAGTATACAGTATATAAGTTATTTAATCCAATCACAATTATATAAGATTGTTGGACAACCGTGATAATTTTACAGTTTAAATTTCAGTCACATTTTGTCTTTGAAATAAGGGAAATTTAAGCGCGTAAAGAAATGCCATCATTTGTGTAAAGTTGGTCCATACAGTTTCACACACATATGTTTGCTGGGCTCTAGTGCTAATATAAAGAGGACCAAGAAGATTACAATTAAACAAAAAGGGAAATATTTTAACTTTAAAGAAAATAAATAAATAAAAAATGTAATTATATGATTCCAAATAGCCTAAAATATACAAATATAATGTATTAGGCTTAAATGAACAAAACCATTAAATTGTTAATCCCAACTATTTGTATTACAATTAATCGTCAGCACAAAATTCATGATCTTAACATGCCTAATTGCGTGTATTCCAATTTTAGCTCCACTTTATTTTCCACCGCTTGCTCACCTGTGAGAGACACATGAATCCAGGAGTGTGAGAAAACACCAGTATCACAGCTTTCACAAAGCCCACTCCTTACTCCAGGCAAAGAGTGAAACATCCAAACGTCATTATACCTCTCCATATTGGGATATTTAGCCGCAAACCATCACGATTGCTGCACATCTGTTCTGTGTGGGTAATTTCTGCCATTGTATTCCTTCAGAGGGCTGAACTAAAAGAAATACTGTCTTTTTTATTGATTTTATCCATATTGTCAGAGTAGTAGACCGTTTAGCATACCTCACATTTTTCTCATTATAAAATTAGGTCATTCACACACAAACATATGTTAAAGTATATCGATTTATACTTTATGGATTGTTTACTGTACAATTAACATTTAGTCACTGTGATGCACTGAAGTGTGAAGATGCTACAGTAGGTCTTCTGATGAAATGAGTCTCGGGACACTCTGGTCATGGAGTAGGGCCAACAGAGTAGATTAATGCTGGGTTTCAGTGTATATGCTGCTGACACCTGTTTGTCTGTATTTGATTTTTGCTGACAGGCACATGCTGAGCGAACAAAGCTGAGCCATGCTGGATCCAAGCCCTCCCTCTCCGAGAGCAGTCACTCACTCCCTCAGATAGCCATGAACAGCTGCAAGTACAATGGAGGAGTGGTAAGACCACTGGGCAGCCTGGCGGCGTCACGACGCAACCTAGCAGAGCATGACTCTGAGACCCAGCCTCTCCAGACTCTTCACAGCTCTGGCCTGGAAGTGGTCGTCTCCAAGGGAGGTGGCGAGGACCCCAGCAAGGCGTCCAATGAGAGCCTGGTCCGAGAGAGTGGCAACGCACCACAGAAAAAAAATAAAGATATTGGCTACAAGTTGGGCCACAGGAGGGCACTTTTTGAGAAGCGCAAGCGGCTTAGTGACTATGCCCTGATATTCGGTATGTTTGGGATCGTTGTCATGGTAACAGAGACTGAACTGTCCTGGGGGGTTTACACTAAGGTAGGTGCTTCCTTTTTTCAAGTTTTTCATATAAATATGCACATGATTATAAGCAGTGGGATCCAATTGTTTAAGGGCAGTGGCTATTTGCACTAAGTGAAAATAGCAATATATTCTATTTACACTAAGTGAAAATAGCATATTTTCTGAGCAATAGATGGTATTTACACTAAGTGAAAATAGCAATATATTCTATTTACACCAACACTGTGTCTACACCCGACGAGACCGTTGTCGCCCGTGTCGCAACATCTAAAAGCTGTCTACACTGAATGTGATAAAGCGCCCGTTGCAAAGCATTTGTCCTTCCTCTCGGTACGTCACAAATAGAATGAGGCATCAGTTTACTTTTGGAGATTTGTCGCTCACGTCGTGCCGCATCCAGTGTAGACAACATTACTGATTATAATAAGTTCTATTGTCTTCTGTCACATCGCATCACGCCGCTCGCGTCCGGTGTAGACACGGTGTAAGTGAAAATAGCATATTTTCTTAGCAATAGATGCTATTTACATTAAGTGAAAATAGTGATATATTCAATTTACAGTAAGTGAAATTAGCATATTGTCTTAGCAATAGATGGTGTTTACACTAAGTGAAAATAGCGATATATCCTATTTACACTATATGAAAGTAGCAGTTTTTTTGCAATAAGTGCAAATAGTTGTTAGATGCTATTTATACGAAAAAATAGTGGCAGATACTATTTGCACCTCAGTATTGTTGTACATTAACAGGATGCAGTAATAACATAGAGTGTAAAAGACTATATCAATTATTAAATGGGTGCTGCCTTATTGGGACAATAAAGCCCTCCCCACCTACCCCTACCCAATAAATGCTTTATTATTAAACTTTCGTTGGAACACTTTATTTCCTCTTTTCAAATATTTTCTTTATTCTTAAAGAAAATAAATTCCTTTACGATCTGATATGTGATGGGAAAAGGGAGAGGAGCAAGTTCGGCAAAATTTGGATTCAAACTCGGCAAAAGCTACTTCCACGCACCATACTCCCTACACCACTGCAGACGTTGAGTGGCTTGCTTCTTTTTTTAATTTTGTGTGGCCCAACCAGACCAGGCCTTTGCCAACAAGACAGGCTATTTACACTTAAGGCCCCGGTATACTTCAAACGAAATCGAAGAACGAACTGATGTGACGTCATTTCGAACAAAATCAGGCCAAAACGAAGTTCGTTTTGTGTTCTTTTTGGAAGTTCGAAACGGCTTGCCAAAGCAAACTTTCAGGAAAAGTTTGCTCCAGCTGCAAAACACCTTCGTACTACCATTGGTCCGTGACGATAACGTAATAGGAGGTGTGCGCTGAGGCTCCGCCTTCACTCACGTGGGGCGCGACTTTGACTCATTTTGTGTGTTTGAGTTCGTTGAGGTAAGAGCTCCGTGGGTGAAAACATGAACACACTGGATAGCCGCTTTATAGTACAAAATGAAGTTGTGCTTGTAAAAACTGAGGCACTAACACTGTTTTTCATGTTTGATACTGTAAAGCTGCTTGATTTTAAGCAATCTATTGAATAAAGTGCTATATGAAGACGTGACGTGACTGGAGTGCTAATTTGCAGAGCTCGTGCTAACATACCCATGTTGTTGTGATCAGACGCTTTTCTTATGCTTTCTATAATAAATGCTTGTTGTTTTCTCATTTTTGTTGTGTTTATTTTGTTATTGAGAAGAAAGTGCATGGCACATATTTACATATTCATGTAACCGTTGCTCTCAGCAGTGTGGGCGGCGTCAGATGTTCGTTTACAGTATATCGCTGGTCACGCATTTCGAACTTCATTTTACCCCTAAAAAGAACTTTGTTTGAAGTATACCGGGGCCTTTAGTGCAAATAGACACTCTGTTGTTGGAAACCACAGTAAAATTCTGGGATTAAAAATCTCATTTAAACCTAAAAATAAACAGAAAAGTTATGATCTAGACCCGGGGTGGCTATCGTCGGTCCTGGAGAGCCACAGTCCTGCAGAGTTCAGCTCCAACTCTAAACAAACACACCTAAACACGCTAATTAAGGTCTGAAGGGTTGCTAGAAAGCTACGGGCAGGTGAGTTTTTATCAGGATTGGAGCTAAACTGCAGGACTGAGGCTCTCCAGGACCAACGTTCGCCAGCCCTGATCTAGACAAATCTAAAATAAACAAATTATATAATATAAAATAAGCAATTTCCTGCACTATTTATAGGTCACTAATATAATTGTACTTAAAAAAAAAAATCATATATTTGTGAAATTGATTCACTTGAGTCTGCTAAAGCAAAAAGGAAAAAAGAAAAGACATTGATCATTTTTCAATTTAAATTTTCATGCAAATTATTATGCTGACAATATAATTTTTAATAAAGAAATCTTAATATTAAAATGTAAAATAGTAAAATTTTCACTAGTGGTCTTAGTCTTTTGGAGCCCACTATTCCTTATGTGGATAACATGAGGAATAGTGGGCTCCAAAAGACTAAGACCACTAGTGAAAATTTTACTATTTTACATTTTAATATTAAGATTTCTTTATTAAAAATTATATTGTCAGCATAATAATTTGCATACACAGAACATACAGACATCACATTAATATTTGTCCCCTAAAGCACATTGATCTACTCTGGGATGTAGCTCTTCTCATCTCCTTACTGTTTTGTAGTCTTTTTCACAAGCAGTACTGGAGGGCTTATGCAGAGCTGAAATGCTTTAAACTTTGAGGTAGGCCTGTGATACAGACAACTCCCAAAGCAATTCTTAATGCAGGGTCCACAAAATGAGGTGTTTGGTACTGTGACCACTCAGTTCCCTTGAGATGTGGATTTTGTAATGGTTGTGCTATTTCTAGCCCTGTGGGAGAGAACTGCTACACCGCTACTGTCACATTCAGCTGAATTAACCGTATTATCACGTCTTGATCTTGCATGAAAAATAGAGAAAAAGAAAAGTGAGGAACAATGGCATGTGAATGTCAGCAGGAAAACAAGGCACTCTAGATGTGTTTGTTAGGAATCTGACCTTTGAAAAAAACCTTCCGGTGACCAACAGGTGCAATAATTAGTTTACTATGTAATTTGTCACACGGGAAATTTATAACAATTTCAGACCTAATTTTTTCATAGATGGACCATTGGGACCTGGGGTTAAATTAGAAGGGGTAAGGGAGAAGGGAGTCTAATTTCACTGTTAAAATTGAATCTTTTAATTGCTTTTCTGTGGTTATATAAATTATGCACACTTTCCTAATTTTCTCATACTGGCAGAACATAAAATTTTGATTTGTGAATCTTTGCATACAGCTAGTTTCTTTCAAAAAATCAAATCACTTTTTGTGTATCTAGAATGTAATTATTTTACAGATGTTTGTGACAGAGGAATAGTTTTACACCTACCATAACAAAAAAAAAAGTAAGCTAATTTATGGACTGAACTTCATTACCTTACCATTTATTATCAGTCTCTATGAAACATGCTGATCTGTAATCCTCATTCTGTTGTACAACACTAGCATTTCAACTAACAAGTCCCTCACTCCCACCAACACATTTGAGCTGAGATGACAGGACAGTGCCGAAAAACATGTTCAAGTATTCACATGATCATCAAATACACCCACGTGCATAGCGTGATTGTGCATGTACTGTATGTCATAGGGAGTTTATGCAGAGAGTAAACCTACTATCAAACTTAATCAGATGTTTTGGTTCTCAAATGCATGAGGTTCATTTGTTGCCATGGGGAATATTATGGAATATGATTCTTTTTTTCTTGACACAGTGGGGATTAACTCCTCCAGGGTAAAGCAATGCAGTGTATTGTGACGCAGATGGTTTAGACAGCGTCTATTAATCAAAAAATGTTTCATTTAGTAAGCATGATTTTATAACTTTAGCATAAGCTGCAAGACTGTGTGGTTATGTATTTTCATACTAATGGTGTGTTTTGTTTCTCTTGCTGCAGGAATCTTCATATTCATTTGCACTGAAATGCCTTATCAGCCTTTCCACTGTTATTTTGCTTGGTCTTATAATAATGTACCACGCTCGGGAAATACAGGTTAGTTTTTGAGTATCAAGAATAAAAAGTTGATTGTCTTGTATTTGAATGATCTGTTATTGATAATTTTTAAGTAAAAAATGACATCAACCATCAAAGCAACCATGTGCTTTTTTGGGCTTCAAAATATCAGTTACTCTTCACTCCCATTATAAATCTTGGAAGAGCCAGAATAGTTTTTTAATATAACTTCGATTGTGTTTGACTGAAAGAAGAAAGTCATATACACCTAGGATGGCTTGAGGGTGAGTAAATTATTGGATAATTTTCACTTTTGGGTGTACTAACCCTTTAATGTGTATTTTATCTGAAGTAACAGATTTTATATGGTTTTAGTGTTAGTTAAATGTAATAATAACCCTGGCCTTGTCAAGAGTTTATGGGCTGAATAAGGTTTTGCATTTAGTAAACAATGCAAATTAAAATTGGCAAAATGAAATAGTCTGACACAACTCAACACTTCTTAACACTTCTTGAATCAATCAACCTGCAATTTATAGTTGTCTCTGCATACTAAGTTCAAAAACAAGAAGTGTTATACCGTTGAAAAAATGACACACTTCACCTTTAAGTCATCGCCTGACATTGCATCCACTTATATGTGTTTTTCAGAGGAACTCTGAGTTCCTCTTAACTTCTCTGCTAATACACCCTGTTCTTCACCTGCTCCCTGCAGCTGTTCATGGTGGACAATGGGGCGGATGACTGGAGGATAGCCATGACATATGAGCGCATCTTCTTTATTGTCCTGGAGCTGCTGGTGTGTGCCATTCACCCGATACCAGGCCAGTATGTGTTCACGTGGACGGCCCGGCTGGCTTTCACCTACGTGCCCTCTGTGGCCGACGCTGACGTAGACATCATTCTTTCGATCCCCATGTTCCTCCGCCTCTACCTGATTGGCCGGGTCATGCTCCTTCATAGCAAGCTCTTCACCGACGCATCCTCACGCAGTATAGGCGCCCTCAACAAGATCAACTTCAACACACGCTTCGTCATGAAGACCCTCATGACCATCTGCCCGGGCACCGTGCTGCTGGTCTTCAGCATCTCCTCCTGGATCATCGCGGCCTGGACCGTTCGGGTCTGTGAGAGGTATGGCACCACAGCGACTGTGATCCCGAGCTACACAGCTATACCCCTCCCCTCCACTCGTTCTCGCTCTCTTTTTCTGTCTCTCGCTCTTGTTCTCTCTGCATCTCCCACTCACTCATTCCCTCCAGGAGCATCTCCAACAGCCTCACGCTGCCTGTATGAAGAGCTTTTCTCCCATCAGCTCTGCGATTGCACCACAAATCCCAGTCCATGTTTTGTAAGCTGTTTTAGCAATTGTTAAATAATTCATGACTGCCTAATTGTTTGTTTGCGGAATGATTTGTTTTGGTAATTTTGAGGAGCCCCGAGGATACCCACTTCAAAAACTGCATCATAATGATCTCATCCCATGAGGAAGTGTAGATTTCGACATATTAAGGCACATTAGGAAACGGACATACACAGTCTTGTTGGGCTAAAGCAGCACTGTGATGATTGGGTTAGATTCAAAAGACAATGATCATTAACTGTTTTATCTGTACTGTGTCTTTGCCATTCCTGCCTGCGTTACCTGCTTCTCCTCAACTTTACCTCTCCAACACATGCCTTATACTACAATTAATTTAACCACAATTAACATATCTGCATAAGTAGGGCTGTGCAGAAACTTCTTTAAGCCCCATTCACACCGCCAGCAACTCGCAACAACAAACCAACTGTAAGTTATTCGTTTTCAGTTAGAGTTGCTTTTTTCAGTTCGAGTTGCTAATCTCCAGCGATAAGTTGAAAAATTTGTATTGTATGCAAATGAGATGAGGTGATGCAATGTGGTGACAACCAATAGGCAAGATGTTAATATTCCTGTTAGTGATTTCACTGATCTATATGATCTGTATCTGCCCACGTGCAGTTATACAATAAAAAAAAATCACGCGTGAAAAACTGAGCCAGAACTTGATGTCATTTTAAGTGAGTTTGATTCGTAGATTCAAAGATAATCGTTCGTCTTGTTCATTGTATGACGCATTGATGCACTGCTGCAAATAATAAACAAACGTTTCCCCTTGCAGCAAGAAAATGACATTTTTAAAGGATATACATTTAATTTGTGATCAGATGTTCAAAAACTATAACCAGTTACGCAGCCCACAGATAATGTGACGGTGGATATTTGCGGCAAACTGCTGTCAGTGTGAATGAGGCACTAGAAATTAAGTATGCTTATATAATAGGGCTGGGTAAAAAGTATTTATTTTCAGATTAATTGCGATCTTCATTTGAACAATCATGATATTGGTCCTTAAAGGGTTAGTTTACCCCAAAATGAAAATTCTGTCATTTATTACTCACCCTCATGTCGTTTCATTCCACACCTTTAAGACTTTCGTTCATCTTCAGAACACAGATTAAGATATTTTTGATGAAATCTGAGAGGCATATGACTCGTCCATAGACAGCAATTTAACCACTACTTTCAAGGTCCAGAAAGGTACTAAAGACATCGTTAAAAAAGTCGACATGACTGCAGTGGTTCAACCTTAATGTTATAAAGTGGCGAGAATACTTTTTATGCGCAAAAACAAAACAAAAATAACGACTTTTCTGTGTCATTCTCATACACAGGTTACATTCAGCTCTTCAAGGTTCTACGTCAGAACGACAGCCCAGTATTGTCTGAGGCTGTTCACATGAGCAGCACGATGCATGCATGAGATGCTGATACTGAGCCGGCGTTCTGACAAAGAACCTGGAAGCGCTGAACATAAACAGTACAAGAATGACACAGAAGAGAAGATATTGTTGAATAAATTTGTTATTTTTGTTTTGTTTTTGCACGCAAAAAGTATTCTTGTCACTTCATAACATTAAGGTTGAACCACTGCAGTCACGTCGACTTTTTGATTTCATCAAAAATATCTACGACATATAACGACATGAGGGTGAGTAATAAATGACAGAATTAAAATTTTTGGGTGAACTAACCCTTTAAAAACACTTGATAGGTCTTTTACTCTAAGCCCCAACAAAGGAAGTAATATTTTACCAGTCAGCAGTGAAAGTAATATGTTAAAAAGCTGGTGTACCGCGAGTTGGACTGCAATAATATACAGTGTGAACAGTGTAGTTCAATTAACACACAAATTACTCTTTTAAATCAATTATTTTGAGTGAATCAAAAACATACAGTGAATTTCCTTCATATATTAGCAAAACGGAAATTATAATTGACGTATCCCCAAATGAATCACGACTGAATGAAAAAGAATCAAAATAGTAATCAAACTAAATTACTTGTCAATCAAAATGTATCTGAATTGAGAAATATGTATTGACACCCAGCCCTAATAGCCCTGATAAAAACAGTTGTTCCATCTAAGGCAAAGAAATGCTTTGCAAAATAAAAGAGATGACAAGAAGAGGTGTCAGTAACTCTCATCTCTGTGGCAGAAAGATGGTTCACTCCAAAAGGTGGTTCACGAAAGGATCAGTCTCTGGCTATGTTTCACTTTTGTGGCTTTATAAGAGACTGAACAGGCAATAATGAAGAGTTTGGAGTGGTAAACGAGGTGAAGGTTTTGATGTTACACCATACCACTACCCAGCACTCTGCACCCCAGTCTCATCGGCTGCAATGCACGACACGATGCTGCCCACACTCTGGTTTTTACTTGCGTGAGTAATTTGCGTTGCGTGTGCGTGTCTGTATGAACGTATGGGAGGTTTCGAGTGCGTGTGTGTGACTATAATTCACTGTTGTACTTTCTATTTCCCCTCTATGCTGCTCCATAGGGATGCCATGTGAGTCCTCGTTCTCTAGCCGTGGAAAACCTATCATTGTTCATTGAGCTGGTGCCACTGCTGCTCTAAGAGGGGGGAGGGGGTGGGATTCAGCAGCTCTGACCGAAAAATAAAAACTCCAATAGATTAATTTATTGATTAAAAACAAAGGACAAAAAACATGTGTGAATGTGGCACCATCCGCAAAAGAGAAGTTTGTTGATAGCAAATGCACTAATGGTTTCGAAAGCTATGATTTGCGCAGCACTGTGAATCAAGCGTCTCTTTCTAAAGTGCTCAGGAGTAGGAGGGAGGGAGGAGGAGGGAGTTTGTGTTAAAATGGAGCAGCTCCTTCAAATCACCTTTACAAACAGGCCTGAGGGCAACTCTTTTTTCTAGATTATTCCTTCAGCAGCTGTTATTGAACTGTAATACGCCCCAACACAAAAGAGAACTTCAGCAATACCTGTGAAACAAACCTTTGAATTTTACCTGATACATGTGCTTTTCTTTGCATCTTTGTATTTTCCAAATGTAGGTTGCTATAACGGTCAGATCAAATGTTTGATCGCACATTTTGTTAGTTTAAACTTAAACCATTACCACACAGAAAATGTGTGCAAACAGTTGAACAACACTGGGCTGCTTATCGATGACAAATTGAGCACAAAAAGGTGAGGTGTTGCTGTCCATTCTAGCACAGTCTCCTCAGAGACAAGCGAAAGCAAGATTTTAGAATGCTAGACTACTGGGTTCCCACTTCTGGTAAACTATGAAACAGCATGGTAGTCTTCATGTTTACTGCTCTGTCGTCATTCAAAAGAGGCGCTCGTTTCTCCCAAGTGCTGCTAAATTGGGCCTTTTACTGCACTTTTTTCTTTTCTCTAAGCACACTGGCCAGCCCAAAGGGCAGAACGGTGTGAGACTGGACGAGCACGGAGTCCGTCTGGAATGGGAGGGACGGGAAAATGAAGGAAGGGCTGGGACATTGGAGGAACATTGCTGCTATTTGCAACGTTGGCTTATCATTCACACTTGAATTCATGCACCTCCTGTTCATCGCTTCGCATCTCTTGGTCCTGTTTCCGCCCCCTTCCTGCCCACTTTTCCCTGAATATTTTGCATGACTCAGGCAGTTTCCTACTCTTAGGCCCTTTCCCCAAATGTGTGTACAATTCCATGCATCATTCCATCTTTATCTCCCTCCCAAACAATAATGTTTTCATGTAGCCTAAAGTACAATAGCAAAAAAGCATGATATGCTTAGATAGGAATAGAGCATTTGAGAAGGTGCATTATAGTACATTACCTTCCATTTTGTCAAGATGCTCCACAATATCTCCATGTATGCTGTCTTTAGTGCACACAGTTACTAGAGTGTTGGTTTAAGGATGGAAATCAGAAGATGAATAAACACCAGCTCACTGACAGCAAATGTTTAGTTAACGCTAGAAGGACTGTTTCTACAAAACGTGTCCTGATGACTGTTTTACTTGTGCCTAAAGCATCTTCTATCTTCCTGTCTGAACCTTGTCTGGCTTTATTGTCACACTGAGACCTGTAACTTGCAGTGTGAGCGGACAATGAAGTGAACTATGTAGGGGGATTGGGGGTTAAAATATGGGATTATATATGGTGGGCATTGCCACTGTGTGACACTTAATTAACATTAGGGATGCACAATCGATACCATATCGGTTATCAACCGATGTTAGTGCTTTTTAAAATTTATTTGTATCTGTCTATATTGAATATTTATTTATGCATACTCATTTAAAGCTGCAGTCTGTAACTTTTTTTGGTTAAAAATGATCCAAAATCCATTTTTGAGCAAGTACATAACCAGCCAGTGTTCAAAACTATCTCCTTACCTTAGCCCGATTTACAACGGTAAGCTTGTAATAATGTTTTATAATTCGGGTGGTACTGGTGGGTTTTCGCAGGAAATTCGAGCTTGTTTCCGTTTGTCTTAGCGTCATTGCGTCACGTCTGTTTACATAAAGAGGGAGTCCCAGCTAGTAGGCTATATCGAATGTGAGGCGGATCATTTATAGCCTTTTCTCACAGCAGCTGCAATAATTAAACTTATCATTTTGATGGCATGACAAATGGACATATGGTATGACAAATTAACGTTAGAGATTAGACTTGAAATCTACAGTTCGCTAATACACACTAAATACACAGTCATGCAAAGCTGATGTTGTTAATATTAACAATTTGAGAACAAAGTATAACAATAATAATAATTTGCATGGTTTGACATGATCCGAGCTAAGCGATCGTTAGATTTAATCAGCATTGGAAGCGTGATTTATTGGTCAGAACAAAAGTGGCAGACATGTTACTTGCTTGTTCAGATGACATTTTCCGGTGAAAATTCCTACTTTGGTCATACTTCGAGACAACAATCAGTGATTCTGATGTACAGTCTCCACACCGGTGCGATGACTGACAGCAAACATTAGATTCATCCGAGCCATGCCGAGGCAAAACCCACGTAAAGATGATAATTCCGCAAATAAATGCAATTGCAGGTTTCAAACAGAGACGGCGACAAAGAGGCAAAATTTACGGACTGCAGCTTTGACCTATTTTTACTTTTTAGATTTTACACAATATATCAGTGCCATATTGATTATCAACTGATGTTGGTACTTTTTATTTTTTAATATATTTGTATCAGGTTATATTGAATATTTAATTGTGCATACTCTTTTCCCCTATTTTTATTTTTAGATTTTGCACAATATGATGTTATCATATCGGTTATCACAGGATGTTAGTGTTTTTTTGTTTGTGTGTGTGTATTTTTTTTATTTGATTCAGGCTATATGGAATATTACATTACTCATTTCCCCTCTTTTTTATTACTAGATTTCCATCATCTAATGTTCACTTAAAGTTTCTTTAAAATCAATAATTATTAATAATTTAATTACACTGTTAAATATAATGTTTAGCTCATTTTAAATTGAATATCCATTTTCCATGCTGTGCATTTTAATGGTGCGATGCCAAAATTAACCTGTAGCGTTTAAAACAACTTACAGAATTTAATTTTTGTCCATTTATTAATTGTCCATAACACGAAAATAATTATTGGCTTATCAGTATTGGTGCATCCCTAGTTATATTTGCTCCATCATTGCATCCTTTACCATGCTATCAGGGTATGAGTCATTGAAGGTATGGGATTGCTGGGTTCTGTGAATTTTGCTACTGTATGGGTTTTTATGTGAAATTGGGAAATGATGAGGGTATTTGGGGAAATACTTCTCTTCAGATAGACTTCTTGATCTAAGTTGAAGGTGGTGCCAGCTCTTCTCCATTTTATGCCAGTATTGCATACAGTATATTGAGAGCTTTAGGAGGCCAGTATGTAGTTTTTTTATTTTGATTACCCAGCATTGAGGGAAATGTTAATGCACTTCTTCACTTTTAAAACAAAGGAAAGCTAATGATGAAGACAGTGTGCATAGTCATGATCAGACCTGCACTGCATATTCATGTTCATGTGTGCAAACACACATACCTCACAGAATACGACCTGTTCCCAAAATTGTGCCATGTGAAATATTAGCGTCTAATGGGCTTCTAAAGGCAAGTATATAGTTGAGATAATTGTAGAATGCAAGTCTGATGTAAAAGAGGGTCTTTACCAGAGCTCTTTGAGAGTAAAATCTGGTATGCTGTGGACTTCTTCTACCTCTGAGATCTGACACCAGCTTCAAAAAAGATCATTGAAAATGACTAAACCTATATGAGAATGGTTTGTGCCAGCACTTTGCGTTGTTTCACAATAGTTACGTAGCACATGGGCAAATATACTAATTTCTGTGAATAATCCCTCACTAGAACAAATTTTTAATAACTTGCATATACTGTGATCAACTTGCATATACTGTGTTTGATTATAGGGTTTGTATCTTTGCTCTCAATATACTGGCTTATTCAGCATGCAGGATGTGGATTTCTTCTTTAAAATGCCTGCATGGTAACTATGCTTTTCGCATGTAATAATGGGGCTCTACATTGAACAATAAAAAAACAATTACAATGCTCCTGCTCTTAGAGCATGACCACAGAGTTGAATTGTGCTATAGACAGGCGCAACTGATGGCGGCATGACCTTTCTTGTGTTTTGAGTATGCGGTCTTAGAGGGGATGTTGAGGAACATTTTTTTTTAATGTAATAAATGTGTTTCATTAGATACTGAATTAACATTGTGGGTCATTTGCGTTCTGTCCGGCTACTCAGTATGACTGATGAAGAGCCTGGGCCTTGTTCTGTTATTCCTCATCAAAAGTGTTCCCATTGTATTAAATGCAGATAAATGTCTTCTGACCTGTGCTTAGCTCCTCCTTGACAGGCTGCTGAAAAGGTCAACCTCCTGCAGAAATGTGGATGAGCTGCTAGCAATAGTCTAGTCTGGGGACAATAAGTTAGGTCATGTGAATTTGAGGATTCTCTGAGGATTTTTAAAGGTTTCTTTGGCTGATCTGCATCATCCTTCCACGGACTTGTGGACTGCATTTCATAGTCAAGCATTGCTGATAAGCAAAGTGAAAAGTGACATAGGATTTATTTGACCACTTGTGCTGGTTGTTTAATTTCCTATTGAAAATAATAATTAGTGTTTTAAAGGAATTTCGGTAGCACTTTATTTTACAGCCATATTCCCCATGTACCTACTAGGTACTTATTATAGTTATTACAATAACTTGGTAATAACTAGGTCACCCTGAAACTACCCCTAAACCTTAACCCGTGTAGTTACCTCATATTAACCAATACTTTCTTAAGTAAGTACATGTAAGTGCATATACTTTAAAATAAAGTGCTACAGGAATTTTTTTTATTTTCCTACATGTTTAATCACTTTTGAATTGTATTATTATTATTTATTCATTCATTTATTATTGTTTTCACTTTATAGATAATGCAGCAGCACATTGAGCATTTTGTTTTGAGTCTGGGAAGGTATAGAAAGTTGTATGGTCAAAAACATAACCATTTAAATATTTCAAATAATATGTATTTATCCGGTATTTACTTATCCGGTATCCGGTATTTACTGCTTTTGATACTTTTCCTATCAGTTTGTGTTTTTTTCTTCTTTTTTTCTTTATTGTTTTAATTGGGAGAAAAAAAAAATCATCAAAGACCTGATGTTGAGATTTAAAATGAACCAAATTCTACATACAGTGCCCTCCACAATTATTGGCACCCTTAGTAATTATGAGCAAATGCGGCTGTGAAAATAAATCTGCATTGTTTATCCTTTTGATCTTTCGTTCAAAAAATTCACAAAATTCTAACCTTTCATCGAAGTAAAACAATTTAAAGTGGAGGGAAAATCACATTTTGAAATAAAAGTTTTTCTCCAATACATGTTGGCCACAATTATTGGCACCCCTAGAAACTCTTATGAGTAAAATATCTCTGAAGTATATTCCCAGTCATATTTAAATTTTTTAGCACAACAGGGTGACTAGGAGCATGAAATTGTCCAGCCATGACTTCATGTTCCACAGGAGTATAAACATGGGAAACACAAAGGCCAAATTCTCGTAATCATTCATCACAATGAGTAAAACCAAAGAATATAGTTCTGATGTGAAGCAAAAGATTGTTGAGCTTCACAAAATAGAAAGTGGCTGTAAGAAAATAGCTAAAGCATTGAAAATCCCCATTTCCACCATCAGGACAATAATTAAGAAGTTCCAATCAACTAAAGATGTTACAAATCTGCCTGGAAGAGGACGTGTGTCTAAATCGTCCTAATGTGAAGTGAGAAGGAAAGTTTGAGTGGCCAAAGACTCTCCAAGGATCACAGCGGGAGAATTGCTGAGATTAGTTGAGTCTCGAGTCTCAGAAAGCCTAAAAAAAAATTACCAAACAGCACCTACATCCCCACAAGTTGTTTGGGAGGGTTTCAAGAAAAATCCTCTGCTCTCATCCAGAATCAATCTCCAGCATATTCAGTTGTCAGACACGACAGGAACTTCAAACGGGACCGGCTTCTATGGTCAGATGAAACAAAAAAAATAGCTTTTTGGCAGCAAACCCACCAGATGGGTTTGGAGCACAAATTGATAAAAAGTACCCCATGCACACGGTTAAATATACTTCTGGATCTTTAATGTTGTGGGCCTGTTTCTCTGCTGGAGGTCCTGGACATCTTGTTCGGATACATGGTATCATGGATTCTATCAAATACCAACAGATAAAAATCAAAACCTGACCGCTTCTGCTAGAAATCCAATAATAGGCCGTGGTTGGATCTTCCATCTGGACAGTGATCCAAAACAAACATCAAAACCAACACAAAAATGTGTTACTGAGCACAAAATGAAGCTTCTGCCATGGGCGTCCCAGTTCCCTGACCTGAACACTAAAGAAAATGAGTGGAGTGAACTGAAGAGAAGAAGCACCAACATGGAGCTGGGAATCTGAAGGATCTGGAGAGATTCTGCATGACGGAATGGTCTCTGATCTCTTGTCAGGTGTTCTCCAAACTCATCAGGCATTATAGGTGAAGACTCAGAGCTGTTATCTTGGCAAAAGGAGGTTGCAAAAAGTATTTAACAAAAGGGTGCCAATAATTGTGGCCAACGTGTTTTGAAGACAAACATTTATTTCATAATGTGATTTCCCCCCACTTTCAATTATTTTCCTTTAATGAAAGGTTATAATTTTGTGAATTTTTTGAATGAAAGATCAAAAGGATAAACAATGCAGATTTATTTTCACAGCCGCCTTTGCTCATAATTACTAAGGGTTCCAATAATTGTGGAGGGCACTGTATATTCTACATATATTCCACCAGAAATGTTTTAAATGGTTTTGTCAGTTGGGCAAAATGTTCATAATTAAACTTGAAGCCTTGTTTTCCACAGCCTGATCAAGGTTCTTTGCCTATTCTGTTCTTACTATTCTAGGTATCATGACAAACAGGAAGTCACTAGTAACTTTCTTGGAGCTATGTGGCTAATTTCCATAACTTTCCTATCAATTGGCTATGGAGATATGGTCCCTCATACATACTGTGGAAAAGGGGTCTGTCTTCTCACAGGAATCATGGTATGTTTTTATAAACGGAATTATAATTAAACAAAGTATTTCAATTTAAGTTTGCATTTGTGAAATTAACTTTTTTTTGTCCTATTTTGAGTGTTAATATTCATGTTGAAAACAGATACTATTCACTATCTCTTCTTGTAGGGAGCTGGTTGCACTGCACTTGTAGTTGCGGTGGTAGCCAGAAAGTTAGAACTGACAAAAGCTGAGAAACACGTTCACAATTTCATGATGGACACCCAACTTTGTAAACGAGTAAGTGATTAGAGTATTTATAAGAAAGTAATATGTGTTTGTATTTTTAACCAATCCTGATGTTATTTTACACTTTCCCTCAGTGCAAACAATTTAGTTTCTCTGGAAAATGCATAATGGTTTATGGTCATGTATTGTAATTCTGTTTAATTTTCATGCTTTTCTCCCAGGTAAAGAATACAGCTGCCAATGTACTCAGGGAAACATGGCTCATCTACAAACACACAAAATTAGTGAAGAAGATAGATCATGCCAAAGTGCGCAAACATCAGCGCAAGTTCTTGCAGGCCATTCACCAGTAAGCAAAATGTTTCTACACTTCAGAATTTTTGCAGGCTATTTATTGATAATAATAATCTGCAGATATGATTAATTGTCCCTTGAACAATCAGTAACATTTCTTATAAAATCACAAGAGTTTGATTAAAAGATAAAATGTGGCACTTTTGTGGATATTACATTTATAATGGATGTTCAAAACATATGTATGTTTTGTTTGTTTTCCCTAATTCGAGAAACTACCGTTTCATGTTTTGAACGTTTTGGTTTTGTGTCTTTTTTTTGTGTGTATATTTTCTAAAGTCATGTTGAATTAGAAGGGGCAGGTATTTGATAATCCAGTTCCCAAAATCACTGATGCTCATATTACATCATAAGTTATTGTCAATTAAGTGTCAAAGACATTAGGATTGATTTCTGAACCTTCTCAGGAGAATAAGTCAGCATGTTATTCTTTGTAATGTGATGATTGTCCTTCTCCCCTCTCCTTCCCCAAACCCTTACCTTGTGGTTATGGTTAGTGCAGTGTAATGGCTCACATGTTGTGTATATGTTGTGGTTTCTAAACTTGAACTGTGTTTTGTCTTCGTTCTGCTCTATCACTGCAGAGCTCAGAAGTAAGTTTTGTCCTCTGTGTTTTTCTCCCCACATCCTCCCTGTCTCTGTTTCATATGCATGGAGTCGGAAGCTGAATGCTGATTTTGGTTACCTATATTGCTTCTCTCCATTCTAAGTCTAGAATGAAAAAGATGCAACATTACTTAATGCTGTATGGTTTTATGTAACCTTCTGAAGGAGAAGCATCTTTGGAACTGTTGATTTGTTCATTTGCACCGAATCCATTATTCAAAAGCGTAAATCTCTGTATTAACTTGCATTGATAGCCCCACCTCGTGTGTCCAGTGGAAAACTAAGCTCAGTATGTGGGACAGGATGTTCAGGACATTCATAAACAGCACCTTTAAAAATTGACTTTCATTAAATAGTCTTGCAATTAACCTCTATAGACTGTGTCTATAGATAAAGCATGTATTCGGTTGATGCCGTGTTCTCTTCTACCACAGGCACTTAAGCTAAAGACATTTAGGGTCATCCAGGGCTTTGATGCAAGATGATATGGAGTTTTTGCATTAGAAAGAATGCTGACCATGTCCTGCATCTCCAGATTTTTATTTTTGGATACTCCAAAATAAATCCATTAAGCTTGGAAAAAAAAAAAAGCTAACATTTTTCAAAGCTTGGCATTTAGCTAATGAATGACAAATCGGAGTGAAAGACTCGCATTCTTATAATTACGACACTTAACAGGCAGGATATTAAGGCAGCCTTTCTTACAATGTCTCCTCATGGTCAGAGTCATCCCTGTACTCTTTCATAGTTGCTATGGCACAAATAAAAAAAATTCATTAACACATTCTTTTAAAATTTTGTTCAGAACCAAGCCCACAGCAAGCAATGCCATTCTCACAAGCATTTTCAGCGGTGTCACATATACCTCTACCTCAGCTGTTTGCCACTTCCTTTGACCTCATCCACAAACGAGGCTCTCGGATGGCTTTTTTTGTGAATGGTTGACGCGTGCCTGCAGGGGCAAAAGGAGATGTGTCATGTTTGAACGTTAAGTTAAGAGTTTTCTCTTCTTTACATTTCATAGATTGGGTTTGCATGACTGGTATGGCAAACAGGACTGTGAATGCTTGCATGCAGGCCACTCTCTCTCTATCCCTCATCCTTATCAAGTCTTCCTGACAGGAATATGTTACTCTTCCCTAACGTCCCCCTCCTCCCAACCCCCATCCCTCCATAACCCTGCCTCCTCCCAGGCTCCGCAGTGTGAAAATGGAGCAGAGGAAACTCAATGACCAGGCCAACACTCTGGTGGACTTGGCGAAGGTACGTTAAAAGGCTTCATACTGTGCATGTAACATCTATATCTACAACAAAATCAAATTAAAGGCACAATATGTAATATTTCACCTCTAGAGGTCTCCTATTCAAAACAAAGGTGTAGCTTGATGACGCCGAGATTAAACGCGGAATCATGGGAGGTGTCATCTTCAGAAAAGAATCCAATGGGGCTCGGGCAGAAATTATGTTCATGGATGAGATTATTAATGTTACTGTAGTATGAAACAAAGCAGGGCCGAGTGCTGTGCGAGCTGGAGTGATTGCTAATGAGAGACGAGCGTGACAAACCTAGCTGCGGAACTTTTATTATGCCTCAGTCGCCGCTTCCGCTTCTTCTGGTCAACCTTATGTAGGGTAACACAGCGCTCTTTATCATATTACATACATTTGAGTGTGTTGATGTTATAACGTTACTCTGTGCGTTCGCTCGGTGGCTGCTATGAGACACTTGTTGCACACTGCAGTAAGCTAGGTTGATATTAGAATATCGTAATAATAAATGCTGGCAGGCTTGTGTTGATAAATGGCATGCAATTAATTTTAAAACATATTGTATGATGGAGAAAATGCTGTATTACTGTTACTAAAAATAAAGCTGCAGCTGATTATGCTATGTTAGCTACTTCACAAAATAGTGTTTTTCACTGAGGCATGATATAAAACAAAAAAAATAATTTTTGGAAACCAAAAAAAGTTGCTTCCAAAAAAAAAAAATGGTACTTAACGAAAATCAAGAATTCAAAACAAGACTAACAGTGTTGAGCTTTATATAACAATGATTATTTTTCTGTCTATAAATGTATCCAAACAGTTGTTCCCTTGTCCAATAAAACATATAATATATTAAAGCGTCTTTGGTGTTTCTATGGTTTCTACAAAATAAAACTGAAAATCGAGGGTAACGCACGTATGATGTCATTGATAGGCGACGCACAAACACGGTCCGTATCCTGGTTAAAATTGCTTAATTCTCTGGATTTAAACATTCTTGGAAACATCTGGGATAATGTAAGTACACAAGCCAACAAAATATACAGTGGGTACGGAAAGTATTCAGACCCCCTTAAATTTTTCACTCTTTGTTATATTGCAGCCATTTGCTACAATCATTTAAGTTCATTTTTTTCCTCATTAATGTACACACAGCACCCCATATTGACAGAAAAACACAGAATTGTTGACATTTTTGCAGATTTATTAAAAAAGATAAACTGAAATATCACATGGTCCTAAGTATTCAGACCCTTTGCTCAGTATTTAGTAGAAAGTAGAACAAGTTTTTCACACCTGGATTTGGGGATCCTCTGCCATTCCTCCTTGCAGATCCTCTCCAGTTCTGTCAGGTTGGATGGTAAACGTTGGTGGACAGCCATTTTTAGGTCTCTCCAGAGATGCTCAATTGGGTTTAAGTCAGGGCTCTGGCTGGGCCATTCAAGAACAGTCACGGAGTTGTTGTGAAGCCACTCCTTCGTTATTTTAGCTGTGTGCTTAGGGTCATTGTCTTGTTGGAAGGTAAACCTTCGGCCCAGTCTGAGGTCCTGAGCACTCTGGAGAAGGTTTTCGTCCAGGATATCCCTGTACTTGGCCGCATTCATCTTTCCCTCGATTGCAACCAGTCGTCCTGTCCCTGCAGCTGAAAAACACCCCCACAGCATGATGCTGCCACCACCATGCTTCACTGTTGGGACTGTATTGGACAGGTGATGAGCAGTGCCTGGTTTTCTCCACATATACCACTTAGACTTAAGGCCAAAAAGTTCTATCTTGGTCTCATCAGACCAGAGAATCTTATTTCTCACCATCTTGGCAAACTCCATGCGGGCTTTCATGTGTCTTGCACTGAGGAGAGGCTTCCGTCGGGCCACTCTGCCATAAAGCCCCGACTGGTGGAGGGCTGCAGTGATGGTTGACTTTCTACAACTTTCTCCCATCTCCCGACTGCATCTCTGGAGCTCAGCCACAGTGATCTTTGGGTTCTTCTTTACCTCTCTCACCAAGGCTCTTCTCCCCCGATAGCTCAGTTTGGCCGGACGGCCAGCTCTAGGAAGGGTTCTGGTCGTCCCAAACATCTTCCATTTAAGGATTATGGAGGCCACTGTGCTCTTAGGAACCTTTTTTTTGTAATCTTGGCCAGATCTGTGCCTTGCGACAATTCTGTCTCTGAGCTCTTCAGGCAGTTCCTTTGACCTCATGATTCTCATTTGCTCTGACATACACTGTGAGCTGTAAGGTCTTATATAGACAGGTGTGTGGCTTTCCTAATCAAGTCCAATCAGTATAATCAAACACAGCTGGACTCAAATGAAGGTGTAGAACCATCTCAAGGATGATCAGAAGAAATGGACAGCACCTGAGTTAAATATATGAGTGTCACAGCAAAGGGTCTGAATACTTAGGACCATGTGATATTTCAGTTTTTCTTTTTTAATAAATCTGCAAAAATGTAAACAATTCTTTGTTTTTCTGTTAAATATGGGGTGCTGTGTGTACATTAATGAGGAAAAAAAACGAACTTAAATGATTTTAGCAAATGGCTGCAATATAACAAAGAGTGAAAAATTTAAGGGGGTCTGAATACTTTCCGTACCCACTGTATAACACTGTTCTAGTGGTTTTTGGATATTTTAATCCAAAAATCTTACATATTATGCCTTTAATTGTGAAATAAATAAATGATAAATGAAAGATTTTAGATTTGATGAGATCCTGTGTTGGATTATCATTGTTTTGAATTTAAATATTTTACTTCTATTTTAATATTCAATGTCTTTTTAATTTAGTTGTTTGCAGTATCATTGTTTTAGTTTTATAGTGTATTTCATTTTTTATTTTTGTTTCAGTATTTTAAAGCTACTAACATGTTTTATAATATGTTTTTAAAAATGAAACTAAAGGTAATGAAATTTTATTTAGTTAGATTTGGAGTCAGTTTTTGCCATTTATATTTATGTAAATGGTTATGCTAGTCGATCAGCTAGTGTAGCATCAAACCTGCATACACCAGCCTGGAAAATAACTTTTTTATAATAGCTGAATTATAAAAAAAATACCCCCCCTCAAAGTTTACATATACTTGATTCTTAATACTGTGTCGTTACCTGGATGAATCACCATCCAGGAATTTTTTTGTTTTGTTTTTTTGTCATAGATATTCATGAGTGCCGTGTTTGTCCTGAGCAGTTAAACTGCTCACTGAAATCCTTCAGCTCCAGCACATGCTTTGCTTTTCCAGTGTCTTATGCATATTTGAACCCTTTCCAACAGTGGTTGTATGAATTTTAGATCAATCTTTTTACACTGAGGACAGTTGAGAGACTCAAACACAACTATTGCAAAATATGCAAACACTCACTGATGCTCAAGGAGGCAGCAAGATTCATTAAGGTCTGGGGGGGGTGAAAACTTTTTGAACACGATGATCTGGGTAAATAGTACCTGTTTTTGGTATCTGGGAAACATGCACGTTTCTTCTAAAGGATTGTACTAAAGTAAAAAAATATGATGAATAAATGGATGGATGGATGGTTTGATTGATTCCATTCGATCTCACTCTTTCTCTGTACTCCCTTCTAGACACAGAATGTGATGTACGACCTGGTGTCAGAGCTGCAGGAACGCAGCGAGGAGCTGGACAAGCGTATTGGCACGCTGGAGGACAAACTGGACGCAGTCACCGGCAGCCTGCAGGCTCTGCCCTGTCTGATCTCCCAAGCCATAACTCAGCAGCAGCAGGACCTCCTGGATGGCTTCGTGCACCGCTTCCGCCCCGCTTCGCTGGGCTCAGAACGCTCCTGGACCCCCTCCAGACGGCGGCGCTCCCCTTCCACTGCCCCGCACACTTCCTCTGACAGCGGCTAACGCCGACCTGGACCTCCTCGCCGCTTCCAAAGGTCTCTGACTTAATCACGTAAGATGATCAAGCCGAGATTGAGGACTCGTATTAATAAGTAGAGAAGAATTATCAAAAATAGTAGATATATGGTTTATGTTTAGCCATTGTATGGCTGTTCAAGTTAGCTTTTTTGTAAAGCCCTCATATATTTACAAGACTGAGTTCAGGAAGCTGGAGTGAGTCCAGGAAACTGGTCCTTCAAACTGCGACATCATGGGGTCCACAGGAAGGTGAACCAACGTAGACCACAAAGGAGCGCCGCACCCACATAGAAGAGATTCACTGGTCCTATAAGACATCTGTGCCAGTATGAACACCGAGAGCGCTTCTGGGTGCTTTGCTATCACTTCAGCGTTCAGTTGGAGACGGAGGAGCACATGACCTTACTACTGAGTAGAATAATGCAGGAATGCCAACTTTAAGGATTCCCTTGCTCCTTTAAGGGAAATTGGGTGCAACTAACCTTTTTTAGTTACATATTGGCATGTTATTTTTTTCAGTGCCTGAATGTATAGATTGTGGAGGGTTGTCCATTTACAAATTTTGGAGCGAGTTTTTGTACAATGTTAACACAAGCATTGCATTCCTTTTTCAGATACATTCCTCTTGAAGACATTTTACTCGTCTGTCTTAACAAATACCATTAACTCTGTCGCAGTCTTCTCTTATTTTCCAAAGCCTTTCAATACTTCCATCAATTAGGAAAGGAAGGAAAGACAGAAAGGAAGGGAGGAGGAAAAGAGAAATTGAAGGAAGGAAGGATTAAAGGGAAAGAATTAAAGGAAGGAATCAAAGGAGTTGTTTCTACTCAAGCTGGTAACACTTTCATTTTAACGAAATCTGAGCTTCCAGAAGTCTTCACATTACCGAGAGGCTGCGTTTTTGAATTTGAAATAACAGCACTGAGTGCTAAATGCTGTGGTAGGCACAAATGTATGACAGGACTGAGATTTAAACCTTGCATGTTTCAGTGCAAATGTGACGAATGGATTATGGATGGTTTTTCAAGTGTGTGTGTGTGTGTGTGTTCTTTTTTGTTTTATTTCATTTATTTTTTACACAGAGATTCCTTTTTAAAACGTTGGATAGTATTTTTAGAGTTGCAAATATAGCGGTGCAGTAATGTGGTAATGTTTGTTTAATGCATTCCTTGTTCTACCTAAATGAATTTCTCGACCAAGCGATTGATGAATGAGTAAAAAATAGGATTACCGCTTAACGAATCTTTCTATAATCATGAGGAGATCTTCTCTGAGAGAATACATCTGATGAAGCAAAAAGAGATGCTTATGGAAGACATTATCGTGGCTCACATTTGCACTTTTCAAAATATACCGTTAAGGCAGCTTAGATTAAAAATCTCTCTCCTGTTCACAAGTATTTTACTGACATCTATGGTTTTAAATAATCACATAACCTTAAAGCAACTGACAATGGTATGTGTTTGATGATGTAATTGCCACAGATTAGAACCAATGCTAAATGACTGCAAACCATTTCATTGCAACTTGCTTTAGAAAAGATTTATTTTTTAGTTAGTTTAACTTAGTTTTTCAATATCAGAGACATTATTTTAGCTATTTAATTCTGAGAATGTTTTTTGGAGAAACCTAGATAAGATCAGGCAAAAATTGGGTATTATTTGTGCTTGATTTAATATTTATAAATTATTCGATTTTTGTTATTCTGCAAGACATTAGATTCTTAACCAAAGTCTATACCCTTTTATACAGCCTATGATCACATGGAAATTAATTTACACGCTCACTCAAAGACATGTGAGATTGAAGCCAAATTCTCGCCAAAATACTTTTAATAATGCATGTTTGCTTTTTCTGATTTGCTTGTAAAACATTTGTTAAAGTTTATTAAATGAGAAAAAGTTTACCATTCAGAGATTTCATCACAATTCCTGTCCAGCTTGTTTCAGTCTTGTCAATACTGTGTTTAGGTCTTATGTATTTCCAGTCCTCTGTTCTTGTGTACAAACGATGCCTAAAATTAGCAACTTTGCCAAACAATAATGACTACATTTAAACTGAAAACTTGGATGAAGGGGAAAATGGCTGGAGAATTCTCACAGCTTTTATTGTTGATATATACTTGACACTTCTAGCACATTTTGATAAAACAAAGATAAAAGATGAGAAAACTAAGAAAGCCAGTCATAAGTAACATTGATGTAGACAAAAATAGAGGAACAGACTGCTTTACTATTTAAGCTGCTGTTGATGACCAAAATCAAGTGCAATTTAGATCCTGATTAAAATCAAAAATAATTTGATGATTGCATGGTTTTTAACAACATGACCATGACCCTTGTTCATGCCTTTCTCTCTCTTTCACTGTCAACACAGTCTAAATGTTGTAATGTGCCAATTATGAAGTAAGACTCAGATGCCTTCTGATGTCAAACTCCATACACGAGTAGATGGGACACCAAATCATTGGAACGTATTTTATTGGACTACATGATTTTATTTTCTTTCTTCTTTTTTTTTCTTCCTAATTGCCTTTCTTTGTGAAATACCTGTGAATGATTAAAAACAGAAAGAAGACTTGCATTTTGTATCCTCCCAGGTTGACTGTACATAAAGGCATGGGTTATCATGGTCTCGTATGTTGAGATCCTCTTATTTTGTTTACATAGAGATAGCCCAAGAAGCTACATTGTGGACAAAATCTGCCCATGTTTCAGATAATAAACATCAAAATCTTGAGAATACATTGTGGAACTGTGATATTGGATGAACATGTTCAAAAACATGAAAGAGCCTACCAGAGCCGCCTTCTGTGGATAATAAGTGATATTAAAGTACTTCCAGTACAATTATTTTTTAGTAATGTGTGAACGTCTTGCCTTAGCAATTAAGCCAATATGCAATGCATCATCCCTCAAAAAAATAAATATATATTCTTGATGTGTTTGATGTGCTGATGAAGGAGGCAGACCTAGATCCTGAAGTGTGAGAATGGTGCAGAGGGATATCTTTGAGGCAATCCCAGAAGAGAGAAGAAAATGGGCCACATCAAGTTGGTAATGACAGCATGTGAGAGTAAGACATATGCCCATTAATAGTGGAGCGGACCTCATAAACATTTAATTGAAGAGGAATTAAGATAAACCACAGGCAACTATCTTGGGACAAAAAAACGTTCCTTTAGGCCATTTTCCAAGGTGAATTCGGACACATATTGTAGATTGACAACCATTGCAATTCATCACAGATTTATGTAATTATAGCTGAATAGCATTTAAAGTGGTCTGGCAATTTGTGTTTCCTCAGATCACCACACTTGCAGAACCCTCTGGAGAACCTCTAGGCCCCCTTTCAAAAAGGGCAGGTGTCCATAAGTTCCTACAAGAAGTTGAAAGACTCCAGTAACCCAGTTAAAGGCTTTGAGACACTTGTAATATGTACTGCTCATTAAGCACATAAGACATTCAAGGGACTCTAAGGTTGTAAAGGTTCTCCACAGGATTTCACCAGTGTGGCAATCTGAGGAGCCCAAATGGAGTATTTAAATTTTTTAATGATTTTTTTTTAATTAACATTTGAACTAGGCTACTTAAAATGTCAATGACACTTGCCATTTTACCATTTGGAATATTCATTTCAAACATAAAAAAACGTCATAATGTTTGAATATTAATCTGAGTATTTATCTTCAATTGGGTCTTTATCTAATGTTTTTGAGGTTAAAATTACCAGAGAAAGAAACATCTGAAAGTATTGAATTAGCCTATGCGTCAGTCCTCTTTTTATTCTCTTGCTGTTCACAGGCCTCATCTCTTCTGCTAAAAGACAAATTAGCTGCTGATGAAGCATTCCTTCTCCACTTTGACAATTGAGTGATTGTACAACCCTTAACATTTATTTACAGTCAGTTACTTTGTAGTAACCAAATGCAAAACAACATCCACAATAAAAAACTGTCTGCTTCTGTGTTTACATGGAAAATCTGTATAACTGTGCAACATATTTCCTACTTTTCATTCTGACTACCATAGAGACTGTGACAGCTTATGAATTTCTTCATATGAGAGGAGTGAAATTATTTTACAGACAACACATGTAACAAAACATATCCATTAAAATAAGTAGCTTGATGCATGAGGAGCTATGCTAGTCAATACTCCTCTACTGCCCTCTAGTGATTAGGTGCCGAATAACAGAGTAAGGTTCGATGGCTCCACATGACAAGGAAAAAAGACTTTTTGTTAATGAAATTTGAAGTAGTTACATGATTCCAGTGAAATAAAAATCAGTAGTTTGGGACAATTTCCTTTGAGGGTTTCAAGAATGTTATCAAGTCCAGTTTCTGTGGGGAAGCATTCACTGGCAGCAGGCAGGCCTAGTTGAATGCCAGCCTGTGTCTGTCACCAGACTTGGCCTCTGCAGCAGGTTTAATGTTTAATCTCTTCTCCGGCTTCCTGCCACAGTGCCTTTGACTCACGTTTTACTTTCTGAAGCCATTTTAGCACAGCCATTCTCACTTTACAGCAAACCAGTCTGTTCTGACAACAAGGTGAGCATTTTTTTGTTGTTTGTCTGATGTTTCTGTTATGTTTTACAGAACAAATGCTTAAGAGAGAAAAGTTCAGCTTCCTTACAGTTGATAATAGGAAACTGTTGCGTATATATGATATGAGTATGTTTATGACTGTACTAGATGCACTTTGAAAACAAATACAACTTTTAACCATACCTGCTGAAAAGACCATCAGCAAAGTCTAGTGGGTGAAGCTGTTGATTACTAAAATGCTTAGCTTCTAAAACACAACATAGGCTTGTGTTTTAGAAGCTATGTTATAGGCTTAAGTTATGTTTTATTTATTCATATTTCATACAATTTTGAAAATGTTTGAGAATGATAACGTGTGAAGTGAGATTAAAATAAAAGGTCTTATATTTGTTATTAGTTTGATAGAGTTCTCTAAGATGACTGTGTACAGCTGCTAGATCCTAATTTGTTCACCAGCTACAACAAAATGACAGACCTCGGCAGATTATATTCAGATGACGTCTCATCCTCTCAAAGTGAAGATGTCAACAGAGCACATGTGGAGGAGGACCCCACAAAAATTCACAATGATAACAATGAGGACTCGAGCTTCTCCTCTGATCAGGGCAATTCAGTCAAGCAGAAGGACAACACGGAAGCTGAGAAGACAAAAAAAAGTGTCTTTCTGAAACCATGGACTGGTGTGTTTAAGAAATGGAAGAAGACTGATTCTGAATCGCTTTCAACAGCTTCAGGTGGAATTAAAATGCTACCGAACGGGACAAGATGTAGTCCGCCTGTTTCTCCATTGCTGGACAGAAAACATTGGGATGCTCAGGATGCGCTTTCTGGTGACCTCAAGCCAAACTTCCCCCCAGGTTCAGGGGGATACACATATGACACACTTGAATCCGAACTAACCAGTATCCATCCGGCAGAGTACTACGCTGAGAAGTTAGAAGTATACAAGTTAAAATACTCCTACCTGAAGTCTTGGCCTGGCCTCTTAAGGCTGCTCGCTGGCCTTCAACTTGTATTCGGCGGGCTGGTTTTTGCCTGTGTATGTGCGTATATTCAGAGAGACAGTGAGTGGTCCAACTATTACAGGCCAAATTATGGATTCACTGATATGAAAGGATACCGTTACACTGGACCCATGACGACCTTTGTGTTGGTCATTGTTGGACTCTCATGGGTGCTGACCGTTATCCTGATGGTTTTGGGATTAACAATGTATTACCGAACGATCCTGCTGGATTCCAAATGGTGGCCTCTCACCGAGGCTGTGATGAATCTAGTCCTTTCGTTGTTGTACATGGCAGTGGGTATAGTCTACGTGAATGATTTGAATCGTGGTGGGCTTTGCTTCATGACGGTCGGTGTCAACCCGGTCCTGTCTAATCTGTGTCGTGTCGAGGGTGGTCAGATGGCTGGTACTGCATTCATGTTCATTAACATGCTCATGTACTTGATAAGCTTCTTGGTGTGCCTTAAAATGTGGAAGCATGAAGCTGCCCGCCGTCAGAGGGAGGCCTTGACCAGCCAGATGAGCAGCCAGGTAAATGCACATTTTACTGGTCAGCATACTTTTATTCAGCAAGAACTAAATTGATCAAAATATATATAAAGTTATAAAAACTTTATATTGATCAAAGAATCCCTAAAAAATGTATCACAGTTTCCACAAAAAAATATTAAGACCATTGTTCATCTTCGGAACACAAATTATGATATTTTTTATGAAATTCGAGAGGTATATGACTCGTCCATAGACAGCAATATAATCAACACTTTCAAGGTCCAGAAAGGTACTAAAGACATTGTTAAAACAGTCGACATGAATTTTATGAAGCGACGAGAATAAAGTTGATATTTTTGTTTTGTTTTTGTAAAAAGTATTCTCATCGCTTCATTAAATTAAGGTTGAATCACTGCAGTCACGTCGACTGTTTTAATGATGTCTTTAGTATCTTTCTGGACCTTGAAAGTGTTGATTATATTGCTGTCTATGGATGAGTCATATACCTCTTGGATTTCATCAAAAATATCTTAATTTGTGTTCCGAAGATGAACGAAGGTCTTTTACAGGTGTGGGACGACATGAAGGTGAGTAAATAATGACATAAATTTTATTTTTTGGGTGAACTAACCCTTTGTTTTTGTTTTATTATGTTTCACAATATTACTGTTTTTACTTTTTTTTTTTTTTTTTTTTTTTTNATAAATGCAGTCCTGGTGAGCATAAGAAATTTTTAAATGGTTGTGTATATATATTTAATTAATTGGAATATAAATGTCTCTTGATCTTTACCTCATAAAAATGCTATAATAGTGATCACAGGGTTTTTGCTTCACTTTTAACTAGAAACGGCACTAATGAAATTCCACAAAATTCTCACTATTCTTATCAAGTTGTACTAATTGCAATTGCTGTTATCTTTCAGTTACAGCAGCAGACTCTGGAATCCACATCCAATATGGGCAGCTCCTCGACTAGATCCAAGAAAATTTCATTCAAAGATGAAATGAATCAAAGCTCTGTGAATAAGAGCAGGCTGGCTTATGTCTCAGAGAGAGCTGAGGAGCAAAAGATTTTAACTGGAGCTATTCCAGTTGGACACATTCCTAAACCCAGAGTCGTCGCTGATTATATTATGTTAGTATTTTTCATATTTCTAGTCTAACAAATATAAATGATATATTTAGGACAAACAAACTTAACAGGTGTTGGTTATTTTCAGTTGGTTTTAGCCTCTCGAAGGATCTGTAAAGGCTCTTTTTCCATCTAGGTGTTATAGGTTTAAAACCAACTGGAAGACAACCTTAGGAAGGGCTTTTGAAAACTTAATGGATAATGTGTCATGTTTGATTCATGCTGCTATTTCTGTGTATTTGCTTTGAAATGCACCTGATGGGTAGGCAAAACCCCTTATCTCAATCCTTGCATTGGATTCTATGAGATTTTCGTTATAATGATGTGTAGCTCAAGAAAATGTAAACCATATTTACATGCAAAAATGCACATAAAAATTCTAAATAACTATTGTAAGAAATATTTGTAAGAAATGTAAAATCTTTTTGAAACAGAAAATATCCTGAAATTCATTCAATAGAAGACAGGGAGCAATACAAAGCAGTCTTTAATGACCAATACCAGGAGTACAAGGAACTACACAAGGAGATCACAGCCACTTTAATGAAGTTTCAGGAATTAGACACCATGATGAGCCGACTCATCAATAACAGGAGAAACCCTGAGGTGAGGCAAAATATTATCTTGTCTCTCTATTACCTTTTATTAGACTATTCAAACAAGTTGTTTCAATTGTTTGTGGATGTTTTATTTAGGAGAGTAAGAGAATCAATGGCTTACTGAAAACATATGAGCAAAAAAAGAATGTAAGTCTTGACTTTAACCTGCTACAAAAAAATAAGTGAGAAACGAGATGAAATTATTTAATGTTGTTAATTTTAACTTCTCATGTGTTTCCTCAAGGATCCCTACTTTCTGGAGAAGAAGGAACGGTGTGAATATCTAAAAGCAAAACTAAGCCACATCAAGATGAGGATTCGTGATTTTGATCAAAATTTCACTGCAAAGGACAGCAATTACTAAAAAAAATATATTATTTTTTTATATTGTTTACAAAATGTTTACAAATTACTCACTGTAAAAAGAAAAATGAGGCCTTTTGGCTTAAACTAATCTATAAACTTTACTTTCACAGATCATATTTTTTATTTGCAGTATTACACTGCAACTGTTTTTATGGCTCTTAAAATTATAATTACAATTTGTAAATAAATCCTATTTTACAGAAAACAAAATGTCCCTAATTTGACGGAAACAAAAACAAGTGAAATCAGACTTAGACTGTAACTTTAAAGCACTTTATAACATTACCAATCATTAACTCAGCTTCTCATCCACCTTAACTTTTGACCCACTAAGGAGCCAATAAGACTGATTCAGTGTCAGTAGCAACGGGTTTAGAGTTTCAGGCCCAGATCTTCCACACAAGTCACCATGAGCAGCAGCTGTCACAAGTATTCACATCAAATGGATAAACTCAAACACTAAACAATACTTGATAAAAAAACGGCCAAGCTTAGAAAAGCTGGACTAAGGAAAACAAGGAAAAGACCAGTGGCTGTTGTGTTACGGTAAGTTACATAATGTTTTATGCAATACTTATTTACTACAAAATGATAGACCTTTTTAGAATGGATTGTAGTCGATGCAAAAACACTGACATGTAGTACTTTGTGAGTCTACTGATGTCAAATCAATTACTTTTTTTGTGATTCATGTGATTGTAGCTGTCAGAAACCAGATGAGATTTGACAGCTTTGGGATCAGAACAATCTAAAATAATAGCTGTTTATTTTCAAGAGGAAAGTTGTCCTATTATATTCTATGTTGAAAAAAAAAAAAGTACAAAAAATAGCTGTCCATTCAACATGCACCTGTGAGGCTGTATGAAGCTTGCTAGGTTGATTTTCAGCTCTTGAATTATTTATTCACTCTTTTCAAGTTACCACAGGTGTGCAGCTCACCCTCTCTCCAAAGCATAATTAACTAAGAGGGTACAGTATTAGAAATATTCCTGTTAGTGGTGCACCTCCTCAACTCTTTTATTCACATATAATGGCTGTATATTGCACAGAAAAGTGAGAAAAAAAACTTACAACATGAAAAGCCCCAATGACTGCATCTGCTCATGTTTCTCTGAATAATTCAGAGCATCTCGTCTGAATTGCAGTAGACTGATGAAGGGAATGATGTTTAAAGTTGGACTCAACAAGAGTGAGAATGTTGTTTGTGGTATAAAGAGGTGTGTTCCATCTAAAATGTTAATGTAGCTCTACGAGTAAAGCTGTACTCTAACAATACATTTGTAATCACAGGGAATAAAAGTAGTGATAAAATGTATACTTTTAAGTGTTTGCATCACTCCGATTGTGTTTGTTTGTGTGTTGTCAGTTCTTGTGTTAGTGATGGAGATTTTTCATTGACTCTTTCTGCAGGCTACATTGGTAATTGAACAAGTGACTTCATGAGTGAGCCATTGAATCATTCATTCAAATGATTCCTTCAAACACACTGATTCATTCGGAAACAATACAAGTGAATGTCATGAGTGAGCCATTGAATCATTCATTCAAATGATTCCTTCAAACACACTGATTCATTCGGAAACAATACAAGTGAATGTTATGAGAGAGTCACTGAATCACTCACTAAACCAATTTGTTAAAAAACACTGATTCAAGAAGGTTGTGAATTTCTCTGGAGACAGACGAGTTAGTGCTTTGCTTTTTATTCACATAGCGCAAAATAGACAAAGTAACTTGCAATATTGTGTCTACAATGTATGTTGATAAATATCAACTTATTGAACTGTTAGATATAAGCAATATCACATTCACAAGATTTAATTGGAGCGGTGTGTTGACCAATCAGAAGTGATGACTGGACACAGGAATACTTTATAAATTGGGTTTCAGTTATTATCAGATGTATAATTGAGAATATGTGGGTGTTAATATGTGGGCGTTAACTGAGGGCAGCGGATGAGTGTCGAGTGGCAATGTGGTCTCAGTGTTATTTGACTGTATAGTTAGGGGTCAAGCCCCGAACTCCTCCTAGAGCATTTGTCTAATTTGCACGAAATTTGGTACGTAGCATCTACTCACATTCCAGGCAAAAAATTGTTAAAAGATTTTTGTTCGGCCAATCCGTTCTCGTATAGCGCGTCAACGAATTTGATGGCGAGCAGTCAAAAATGGATTTGATGCTGCATCTTCGCAATGATTTGCTGTATTGACACCAAACTTGGTATATGTCATTAAAGGCATGACTTGAGGGTACATGCACAGTATCATCACAGCGCCACCTACTGGTGCAGGAATAGAAAAATGGCTATTTTTGCTTATAACTTTTGAATGCCTTGCCCTAAAATCAAAAGGATGGATCCTTAGATTCCTTGAGGCATGCTGAGTTGAATGATATCCAATTTTCTTTAGTTGAATTTTGTCATAAAATGCTGTGTTTTACGAACGGATGAACGTATCGTTACGAAACTCGGTATAATTGATCAAGGCCATGTCCTGAGAAGACCTGTAAAGTTTTAGGTCAGCGCACTCTAGTGGTCAAGAGATGAAAATGCTTATAACATATGAAAAATGCAACATATTGTCATTTAACTTACATTAGATTTGTTGGCTTATGCCAAGTCCTACGATACCAAATTTGCCATATTCTACCATACTTACTGTCCGTCATATTGAATTTAATTAAAAACCTACTTTTTCAAACTCCTGCTACAAAAATGGTCAGATTTGTATGAAATTTGGTATGTAACATCTACAGACACTCATGACAAAACAGTTATTAAAAGATTTTTGATAGACCCAACCATTGTTTTATACTGCGCCAACAAATTTGACTGCGAGCACGCCAAAATGGATATGCGGCTGTATCTTTGCAAAAGTTTTGTGTATTCACATGAAACTTGGTACATGTCATCACAGGCATGACTTGAGGGTGCATGCAGTTTCGTCATAGCGCCACCTACTGCTCAGAAGTTCTAAACTATGTTATTATAAGTGCTTTAACTGATGTAATTTAAACAGCTTAATCCTAACCTCATGATCACAGATGTCCACAAATATTTCATTTTCTTCCCTTATTCAGCTTGACTCCGTAATTGTTGCTTGCAGCTATATTTTAATAATTATGTTTAATAATTATTGTCTATATTAGCTTTTTTTATATTTTCAGTTTGCATTTTAATTTTTGTTGTGTGCTTAAATATTTTAGTTTAGTTTTAGTCATTTTAATTCTTCAACTTAAATTTATTTATTTCAGGCAACACTTCTAATTTTAAGTTTATTTAATTTTTTCATATTTATATATATATTTATAATTCAGTTATGATTTTAGTTAAAAATAACAATAAATGCTCTTCTTACCATAATAAGTGTGCTACTTGTCCATATTGTTTTAAGAGATTAAAATGTAAAATAAATGAAAACAGCTCTTTGTCTGAAAAGAAGAATAGTTTTGGCTTCAGAAAGCAGAAAGCTGTTGTTCCCAGATGATTTTATGATCTTAATTTGATCTCATTTCTCTTTTCAGATTCTCTCATAAATCATGTATGAAACACAGCAGTATGACAGCCCACCTCAGTACAGTCCACACTACATTGCCCCATCAAATATGTATACATCCAGAAATTTCTTCTCTCAACGGAGCGAGTGTGGCTTATACTCTTCAGTGCCTGATGCTCCTCAAATGGAGGGAAACCCTCAGCACTTCTACAGATGGTTCTCACCACCTGGCATTGTGAAAACTATGGAGGGACTGACTGCTCTGCTCTGTTTTGTTATTTTCGCCTGTGTCGCTTCCACTCTAGTTTGGGATATGCATGGCTATGAGGGCAGCATCGGGGGCTATGTTGCTGGATCTGGGGGCTATGGCATGGGGTCTGGGTACTATGGAGGAACCTATGGCTATCAAAGCTCTTACATGACACCCTACTCAGCAAAATCAGCCATGATCTCAATGGCAGCCCTTAATTTTGTAGTATCTTTGGCCATCCTAGTGACTAGTTTCTCAAAGGTATGGTGTGTGCGTGGAAAAACGTTTTACCTGACAATTTTTGTGGTGGACGTGGTTCTGGCAATCCTTCAGTGTATTATAGACATCATATTCGTCATTGGGGTGAATCCCATGGCCCAGAGTTCACAAAGCATCTTGTACAACCCCATCCTGATGATGTGTCAGACCTCATTAGGGAATCCCAGCATCAGCGCTGGAGTCGGCACAGGCTTCCCAGGTGCATATCCGTCCTTTAATCGATATCTCTATCACTACTGCTTCATGGATCCTGAGGAGGTCAGTATGACAAGACATAATTCTCACTGTAAAATGCAAAACAAAAAAATATTTTCTAAAGTATTTTTGTCTTGTTTTTCAGTAAAATATCTTAACTCAATATACATTTACATGAAAGTCTTGTTTTCTGAAGGAGAATAAAAAGGTCAAAATTGAGTGACTTTGTGCTTAATATCTACCGTGGGGTAAGAAAAATAAAACTAATTTTCCTTTTGTTTTTCTTACCTCATTGGCAGATATTCTTTCTTGTTTTAAGTATAAACTCACTTAATTTTGATCATTCATTTCAGAACACAGGGTTGAATACTTCTCAAATAAATATATCTTGATTTAAGAATGTTTAGATATTTTTACTGTGAAACAGGTCAAAAATACTGAGTAAGAAAGTGTTTTTTGCAGTGTAGCATAAACAAGTGTTTCTGCTTAATTTTAGGCTGTGGCTCTGGTTTGTGGGCTGTTTGTCATGATTGCTCTGGCTGTTGCAGCCTATTTTGCCTATAAGACTCGAAGCAAAATATGGCGTCATGGCAAACCTAATATCTACTGGGAGGAACCACCTATCCTCCGAACAGACAGGAGCCAGAATACACAAGATTGGGTGAGTTCATATTGGATGGCAGTTCAGATTTACAAACCCAATTCCAAAAAAGATGGGACACTGTACAAATGGTGAATAAAAACAGAATGCAATGATGTGGAAGTTTCAAATTTCAATATTTTATTCAGAATACAACAGATGACATATCAAATGTTTAAACTGAGAAAAATGTATAATTTTAAGGGAAAAATAAGTTGATTTTAAATTTCATGGCATCAACATCTCAAAAAAGTTGGGACAAGGCCATGTTTACCACTGTGTGGCATCCCCTTTTCTTTTTATAACAGTCTGCAAATGTCTGGAGTCTGAGGAGACAAGTTGCTCAAGTTTAGGAATAGGAATGTTGTCCCATTCTTGTCTAATACAGGCTTCTAGTTGCTCAACTGTCTTAGGTCTTTGTCGCATCTTCCTCTTTATGATGCGCCAAATGTTTTCTATGGGTGAAAGATCTGGACTGCAGGCTGGCCATTTCAGTACCCGGATCCTTCTTCTACGCAGCCATGATGTTGTAATTGATGCAGTATGTGGTCTGGCATTGTCATGTTGGAAAATGCAAGGTCTTCCCTGAAAGAGACAACGTCTGGATGGGAGCATATGTTGTTCTAGAACTTGGATATACCTTTCAGCATTGATGGTGCCTTTCCAGGTAAGCTGCCCATGCCACACGCACTCATGCAACCCCATACCATCAGAGATGCAGGCTTCTGAACTGAGCGCTGATAACAACTTGGGATGTCCTTGTCCTCTTTAGTCCGGATGACATGGCGTCCCAGTTTTCCAAAAAGAACTTCAAATTTTGATTCGTCTGACCACAGAACAGTTTTCCACTTTGCCACAGTCCATTTTAAATGAGCCTTGGCCCAGAGAAAACACCTGCGCTTCTGGATCATGTTTCGATATGGCTTCTTTTTTGACCTATAGAGTTTTAGCCGGCAACGGCGAATGGCACGGTGGATTGTGTTCACCGACAATGTTTTCTGGAAGTATTCCTCAGCCCATGTTGTGATTTCCATTACAGTAGCATTCCTGTATGTGATGCAGTGCCGTCTAAGGGCCCGAAGATCACGGGCATCCAGTATGGTTTTCCGGCCTTGACCCTTACGCACAGAGATTGTTCCAGATTCTCTGAATCTTTGGATGATATTATGCACTGTAGATGATGATAACTTCAAACTCTTTGCAATTTTTCTCTGAGAAACTCCTTTCTGATATTGCTCCACTATTTTTCGCCGCAGCATTGGGGGAATTGGTGATCCTCTGCCCATCTTGACTTCTGAGAGACACTGCCACTCTGAGAGGCTCTTTTTATACCCAATCATGTTGCCAATTGACCTAATAAGTTGCAAATTGGTCCTCCAGCTGTTCCTTATATGTACATTTAACTTTTCCGGCCTCTTATTGCTACCTGTCCCAACTTTTTTGGAATGTGTAGCTCTCATGAAATCCAAAATGAGCCAATATTTGGCATGACATTTCAAAATGTCTCACTTTCAACATTTGATATGTTATCTATATTCTATTGTGAATAAAATATAAGTTTATGAGATTTGTAAATTATTGCATTCCCTTTTTATTCACAATTTGTACAGTGTCCCAACTTTTTTGGAATCGGGTTTGTATTTAGGTCTTTGTTTTTCACATTACATTTTTCTGGTATGTTTATTTTTAAAGTATTTAAAGCTTACAATATGTATAAAATATCTTGAATTCCTTTATTGGGATTCTTAAGATTAGAGAAACAAGATTTGGGTCAAGTCTGGTCCAGAGGATTTGGGTCCTGTTTTAGCATTATAGATTATATTATGTCTTGTTAGACATGATAGCAAACCGTGACCCGAGACAACCAGTCCTTAAAGCAAACATGCATTCAGAGAATAATGTGAAACCTGCGGTTAATGTATTATGAATGTTTTGTTGCGAAAATGTGAACATAAATATGGTTATTATTAAATTGTTTTATGCCTTATAAGAAATTACCACAGGATACACACACACACACACATGCATATACTAGTGTTAAAAACATCTTTTAACATTTTTGAAAGGCCTCACCAAGGCTGCATTTATTTGATAAAAAAATACAGTAAATCAGTAATATTATGAAATATTATAACAATATAAAATTACTGTATTTTCATTGTAATATATTTTAATAATGTACCCTAAACCTGTGACACCAGTCTTCACCAGTTCTGTACAATGAAATCAATCATATGATCTGCATTGTTTTTTTGTTAATCATTGACTGATTTACAATGATTCTGGCCATGACACTTTGTTCATAATGAACACTGAATTCAGGTCAGTAAACAAATTGTGACCTCTCGACAGTCACCGATAACTTGCGTTATCAGTTGGTTGATATGGGTTAGACGGAGATTTAATTGATACAGCTTGACCAGTAAGTGATATTTTCATCTAAATGTAGGCCTAAATTTGCCATCTGGTGTAATTATCAGAAATAAATACATGGTTAATAGTATACATAACACATTTTTCATTAAAAGACACTTACAGATCTTCTTCTCATTATGAAGAGTTTATTTTAGTTAGTTCACTGTGAAGTGACTCCAAACTGAGTCATTCTTGGAATATGCACTGACATTTTGACCTCAGATGTTGTTTGTCAACCACATGTTGTTAAGACAATACACAGTTTTTTGAAAAGGCAGTGCCATGTGCAACGCTCATCAAGTGTGTTTCCTGAAAGCTATAATAATTACACTTCATTAGAGGAAGTCATGCATGTGCATGAGGGTGGGATAATTGTGTTGTGATAGATTTACAGTGTCTTGGTGTATTGTGTGATGTACAACTTCTCAAGTGGTCTCTTAAGATACAGTATTGTTCAGGGACATCTGCGATGGTATCTCTGATTGTCCTCCGGTCTGTTCTAGTTTCCCATCAGTAGGCGCCTGTTGCTTAGGTCATTCTGCTGTAGTTTTAGTCTCTGACTCAAATAGATTTAATTCATGTTGTTCTGTGGTCCTCCGGCCCCATTAACACTTATACATGGTATGTTCCAGCGAAGCACTCAATACACCCCCACTGTGGTTTTATCAGAGAAGGCTTCCCCTCATCTGAAAGCAGAGAACAGCTTCACCTCCTACACTGAGGGAACAGTGAGCGTCTACAGCGAGGCTGCATACAAAAGCAACGTGTGAGTGCGGCCTTTCTGACCATGTCCGGGACTAAAAGTTCTTACAAAGTACAAATGCACACTAGTCTTATTTTCATTGCATTTTGTTTTAAAGGTATTCTGAGAACGTGAACAGTTGCTCCCCAGAACCGTTATACCAGAATCGGTGGATGAGCTCCAGCCCTGTGGAGGAGGTTGAAGTGCAGAGCAGCTCAGTTCAAGAGAAACCTGAAACGTACGAGGTTGAGGATGTTCTTTGTGAGACAGGCTACACCACTGGTGGAGATTCAGCCACTGAATTAGACACATATGAGTTGGAGGAGTGAGTTTCCATCATGAATACTTCTTATCCTTCATGTGCTCCTCGAAAAGAGCTGAAAGTCTATTTTATTAGTCTGATTACTGTACTAAGAGCAGACTGCTTTGCAAAATAGCTAGTTACTTGTTGATTTTTTTCTTCTACACAGCTCTTATTCAGAAATTACAACAGATGAACAGCGCAGACAGTACAAGAAACAGTTTGATGTCACCCTTTCTGTTTACAAGAACCTTTGTACGGAAATGGATGATATCAGTGATCAAATGAATGAACTGAGCCGAGAGCTAGACACCCTCCATGAGGAGTCCACCAAGTTCCAGGTAAGCAACAAAAAAACATTAATAAAGTAAAAATAAATGCAAAAAAGATTAAGGCCCAGTTTCACAGACAGGGCTTAGATTAAGCCAGGATTAGGCCTTAGTTCAATTAGGACATTACTGGTGTGAATCTTGAGACAAAACAAAGGCACTGACATATTTTAAGATATGTCAGTGAAAGTTGCTTTCAGTTAAAACAGCTCAAACATGCATTTTAGTCTGGGACTAGGCTTAAAGGGTTAGTTCACCCAAAAATGAAATTTCTGTCACTAAGTACTCACCATCATGTCGTTCCAAACCCGTAAGACCTTTGTTCATCTTCGGAACACAAATTAAGATATTTTTGATGATATCCAAGAGGTTTTTTTATCCTCAGTAGAAAGCAATGAAATTACCACATTCAAGGTCCAGAAAAGTAGTAAAAACATCGTTAAAATAGTCAATGTGACTACAGTGGTTCAAGCTTAATGTTATGAAGCGACGAGAATACTTTTTGTGCGCAAAAACAAAACAAAAATAATGACTTTATTCAACAAATTCATCTCTCCCGTCATTCTCATACGCTATTTTCGTTGCAGCGCTTCTGTGTTTACGTCCGAATGCCGGCTTTGTATTGGCCGGCTCCTGCGTCAGCATCACACACATGCGTCATGTCAATAATGAGCCGGCGTTCGGACGTAGAACCTGGAAATTCTGCAACGTTACTTTTTGCGCACAAAAGGAATTCTCGTCGCTTCCCAACATTAAGGTTGAACCACTGTAGTCACGTTGACTATTTTAACTGTTTTTACTACTTTTCTGGGCCTTCAATGTGGTAATTTCATTGCTTTCTATTGAGGATAAAAAAAAATTATTTTTTTCATCAAAAATATCTTAATTTGTGTTCCGAAAAATTGTTGTCTTACTTTTAATGACAGAAATTTCATTTTTGGGTGAAGTAACCCTTTAGGCCTTGTCTGTGAAACCAGGCATGTATATATTTATTAAAATTTAGTAAATTAATTCACCCATGAAATCTTTCCATTCCACAAAAGGTTCTTTTGATTTTTCAAAGAAAAATGTTTCTTTTAAAAACTGCACACTAAAAGGTTCTTTGTTGAACCAAGAATGGTTCTTCTATGGCATTGCTGTGTAAACTCCTGTTTGGTGTATGATATAAACTCAATACAACCTATATATATTGTCTTCATCACAGGCTGTAGCTGATGAATATAATCGACTCAAGGATCTGAAGCGGGTAAAGAAAAATATTTCTCAATACAGACTGATTTTTATCTATCAGTATTAGGAGATTGATTAGCACTAATGATTCTAAGGCTCGTTCACACCAAGAATGATAACTATAAAGACAATTATATTAGCATCCACAGTAGTGGACGACATTTTGCTGCTTAATCTAAGCGCACTCTGCAGTTGTTGACCCTGCTATTCCTTTGTTTAGAACTATCTTTATCGTTAGTTACCATGCTTGGTGTGAACGGGCCTTTAGCCAATATGTTTTTGTCATTTCATTTGGCTGTAGATCCCTAATGGCCATATCCTTTCTCATAGTCTCCAGAATACCAGGCCAAGAAGCTCCGGTGTAAGAAACTGAGGCAGGAACTGTGTCATATCAAGCAACTAGTGAAAAATTATGACAGAGGCTTTACAAGGAGAGAGAAGACTAATGTTTCTGATCCTCAGGATTTCTTTGTCTGAAACTGTACACATGTATACATCACCGTTGGTATAGAATTAGAGTAAGTTGTGGTTGTAAAGTTGCAAGAGGTTTGTAAATATTTTCAATTTTCCTGTAAAATTTATATTTTATCACTGCAACTTTGTAATTTGATAACAGGCAAAAAAGTCTAAGGACACAACTCAATGTATGATACTTTTGTTTAATCAAGCTGTCATACACAAGTATTTAAAAAGACAAAGATATTAAAATGAAAACTGTACATGTTGCCGTTTTGATGCGTTTATGTATATTAGACCGCCTGATATGTTTCAAGGCCTAAATATGAGGTAATATTAGTCATTCAGATGTATTATAAGGCTAGAAAACTTACATCTCACAACTAGAGCCAATACAACATGCTGTCACCGGTGAAACGCCACACCAGAGCACGAAAGACAAAACAGGAAGTGCCAGTTTCTTGCCAAAAACAGCCTTCGTAACACAAACATAACAGATAGATCCAATCACTCCTCTTTAGTGTAAAGTGAGCAGCTCAAGTGTGAAGATAAATTTAAAAACTGACACAGCCGTGAATGACAGAGTCCGTTTGAGTCTCAACAGACTGTAGAGGTATTTCTTTTGGTCGACATATATAATGTGACTTTATTACCAGTTTAGCATTAACTGGTAAGTATGAAAAACAAAAGCAAAAGATACCATGTATAAGTCTTATGCATATAGATGAACACTTCCATGAAGAACGTTCACAGGTTTTTATCTGGGGGGGCATGACTACTTCATCTGTCATTTATCTCAAATGTGCGTCAAAGAAATATGAATCATTCTTAAAGAGATAAGTCTGTATCTTTACACAAAGTACAAATACAGTCCGCAAGTATTCTGTCAAATGGAAATTTCACAAAACATAATCCAATCTTTGCAAGTTAAAATGTTTCCTCAAAGAAATGCATTAGCATTGATAGGGTAAAAGAGCTAAAAATACAAACCAAGTAGTTTTAACTGGCAAAACAAATGCCTATGTCCCAATTCTGACTGTTTCAGTTTGGTTTGTTTGGGTTTTTGGATGTCATCATGTCTACTTCCTCCTCCTTCAGGCTTTCTGGTACACAAGGACAGGGCAGAACAGAGTATGAGTGGGACTTGATTTCCTGGTGCCTCCAGGGACAGTCCAAAGTGACTTTTATATTCACACCCAACTGACAGACCTTGTTGTTTTGGGTTTTAACCAGTTTCCACATAATAACTGTAATAACTGGTGCTTAAACTGTACCTAACATCTTACCTTTGGCTGGCACATAACCAGTATTTCTCAAGTAATTTTTAAGAAATTAAAGATGCTTCTAGGCATCATAAACAGTTCACAGAACATAAATCAAGCCATCTGCAATGTACTACTGAATTCACCATTCTCATAGTATGACCCTGTTGCATTTGGTAATACAGTTAATATCAGATGTGAATGTGTGGTTTAAAAAACAAAACAGAGACATCCAGACTGGTTCTGTGGTCACATCTGATAATGATTATTGTCCTGGAGCATACGGCCAACTGATGGAGCTGCCAGACAGCTGCATGTCACGGATGAGCGTCTCAATGGGCGTTTTCCCCACAAGGCGCATGAAGAAGAGCTGAGAGATGAGGTTGGCGGGCACCGCCCTCAGAGCTGGCAGTCGCAGTAGGAGCCGTCCAAAGCGCTGGGGCTGTCCAGGGTACTGCATGCGCTCGTACTCCGTCAGGGCCACCTGAGCTTTTTCCTGCAGGCTTTCCACATGAGCTGGGTCTGTCAGCCCACACGCATCTAAAAATAAACACGAACAACAGCAGATATTAGGATTCAAACTAGATTTTGTGTAACTCAACTAGTAAAGCATTGAGGTAAAGGATTAGTATAGGCGTATGTGGAATTTTTGAACTTGATTTTTTTTGTGGCTAGACTATATGTGACTATTTAATTTAAACTACAAGTGTGAGATGAGAATAACCAATAATTCTGCACTAAAACGTTAATCTTGAAATACTATATCTGTAAAAAGGATGGTTATGAATAAAGTCTGTAATTACTACATAATTATTTACATTGATTATTTCTACAGCAGGGGGTTTTCATAGTGTGGGGAGAGCATGTTAGGGGAGGCGTGGAGTAGGGCTAGGCGATATGACAATTGCCAATAGATAGAGATTTTTCTATATAGTTTATCTGTATGTAAATATATCTGTGCAGCGCAGAAAAGCTTAAACACAATAGAGCAGCAAAGAAACATGGATGAATGAGAAGAAAAAGCGGGATGTGCTTGATGATGAGTTATTAAAGGCACAATAAACCACGACAGAGAACTGAATTCAGTACTGACAGATGCACATACGAAGCGCATAAGTGCTGAATTCAGTTCACTTTTGCAGCTTATTGCGCTTGAACAGACAAATACACACATGTATGTGTCAAAATGCCCATCTTGGTGAGTATTCACATTACCGCAGTTAGTTATGTCTAAAGTGAAAATAAACATTTGGGTGAAATTATCATTATACTCGGGGCCGGATTTACCTCATATTGTAACATAGGCAAAAGTAATTTTTGGGCGCCCGCTGTCGGTCGGAAACCTCGTACAAAAACCTCTACTTTTCAGGAAATTCAAACAAACAAAAATGCTATTTTTTACATAATCAAATACTGTGTTTTCAAGGTTGATATTGTGGCTTTATATGTGATCATATACTTGCATGTGGCATTATATTATTAGCTCAGATGACCAGTGAATGTCATGTTTTTCCATCATTAGAATGGCTGCATCTGAGGCAGTAAGTGCATCGCATTACATTTTCATACAGATTATCAAGTTTATTGTTTGTAGCTATGTGGGGGCATTTGGCCAAAATCTCATGTTATAAAAAGATGAAGTGCTTCACACATAATTTAGACTGGCTATGACTCAACGACAAATACCAGACTAAGACACTCTTCTCTGCACCTCAAAGGTTTAGTCACAAGATCTTTTTAAACTTTTCATTTGTTAAATATCTGCAAAACCCACAGACAGATGTAAAGGGTGACCAACAGTAATGATTTATGGAAAAAGACGTAATATATGAGGTTTCTGATAGTGACATTTTAAATTAGATGTATTCATTTATAAAGTATTAAAGTACTGAATCCATGCATAATGTCTTAAAGTAACAACAGCATCATCTATCTGTCGTTAATGTTAATCAAACAACAAAAGAAAATCATTCACTGCTCTTGACTGAATATCTTTCATAGCGTTATTGTGTATGTTGTGTTAGAAGAGAGGCCTACTGTCTTTGCTACTGGACAGAGAATACAAGAAGGTCTAAATAATGAATTTATTTGCTCTATAAAATTGTCTTTTTCCTAACAATATGTTAGGTATTAAGGTACTTCATAGGAAACATTAAGGAAAACAGATTTTGTCTTATCTAGTAGAAGGTGCCAGTATAATGCTAGAAGTTTGACTGCCAGCACAATACTCATTTCTATTCTCTACCATTTTGGATGTAACATAGATGTATTACATCTTTGATTCAATTGTGTTGGGTTAAATGCAGTTTAATCAGAGTAATGTGTCTGACGCACCTGGTGAGAAGAGCGCTATGGCCTTCAGACAGCTGTACTCTGCTGAATCCACTTGCAGGCGGGTCAGCTTCTCCACTTGATCCTGGAAGACGCGCACCTGGTCCATGAAGGACACCACCCTCTCGGCAGACATGGGAGAGGAGTGAAAGCCTGCGGCAGCGAGCAGCGGGGCCATGTGCAGGGGCAGGGCAGATTGGGCTGCGTTAAGGATAAACAGTTCGCTCCAGCTGAGCCGCAGCAAGGCCACCTGCTCAGATACAGGCAGCTCGGGGAAATAAGGAATGTTTCGGGCCCATTCGATGGTGCTAAACAGGAGTCTCGCGGCTAGCTCGCAGATGCTGTCAATGCCCATGGCGGATCCTCCGCCCCCCTGCATCTGCTGGCCGTACTGATGGCTGTAGCGGCTGTTGGGGTAGGGCTCTGCCCGCAAGAGCTGTGAGATGAGCTCGGACACCGGCTGCCCATTGTAGAACTCGCTCACGCCGCTCCCGGCATTACCGCCCACTGGAGTCGTGGATGGACTGAGGCTCGAATGCGAAGGTGGGATGCGTCCACGCTGAACTGCTAAAGGGGGAGATTGAAAAGAAGACAGGGAGAGTTGTGAAGGAGTTGAAGCGCTTGAGAGACGACTTTACAATCTTCCAACAGCCCTTTCTTTTGCTATCATGCAACATCTGGCAGAGAGTCAGAGGACTGAAGGGATCAGAAACATCTAATTCCTGATTACACAAGCACTCAAGAAAAAAAAAAAGGAAACTGGAAACCTCCAGAGACTTTAAAAATGAGCAATGAAAATGTTCAACATAGCTAAACATTGCAATGATCACTTCATTTTAAAAGCAAAACTGTTGAAGACCTAAAATATATAGGTCATCAGGCCCTAATGTAAGTTTCATCATGTGCACTGGCAATTGTGGTAAACAAACACCATCTGGGTTGGCTTCAAATAAAATACAGCTCTCACTTCCCTCTAACTATCAAATATAAAACAGTGTTTCCTATAGCATTCTGCTTTATTGACCCATTACTATTGTTAGACTGATTCAAACCAGTAACTTGTGAGACTAATTAAAATAATCTGTTCCATGTTTGTAAACTAGACTACACTAACTGTGCCGTATCCTTGCTTTTGCATATAGTCAGAGAAAACAATGCAGTAAAAAGACTAATTATTGTCTTTGCATAAATTTGTGGTACACAGTCACATTCAGTTCAGACTGCAAACTCACAGTTTGTGTATATAATTTATTTGGCATGACGCTAGACTCAGTAGTGTTAAAGCACCTGTGCTGTAAGAAATACTGCTACAAAAGTACCAGGGCTTGACATTAACTTTTTTGCCCACCAGCCACTGTGGCTAGTGGTTTTCCAACGTTACTAGCCACTCAGCATTTTCACTGGCCACAATTTTGACGTTGATACCATGGGGAAAAACTGCCACATAGATATTTTTAATATTATCTCATAATTTGGAAGCAGGTATATTAGGCTGCTGTCACTTTAAGACCTGACGCACAAATCCATTAAACTGTTACACATATGTTTTCTTTCTCAACTGTTTATGTTTACTTAAAACATCTGACTGATTACGTGAATACTTGCCAAGTTGGACATTTTGTGTGTATTTGACTGTTTAAGAGCAATAAGCAGCAAAAAAAAAAAAAACTTAATTTAGTACTGAGAGGCAGCTTTATGTGTGCGCACTTTGGTTGTGAGCACAAAATCTGCGGGAATGAGTAAAATGATGCGCAATATGTGCAATCCCATACCGAAATATACCAACAATATTCATCCAGAGCAAATGAAACAAGTGAGTGAGGAGAGGTGGGTTTGTGTATCAACTTGCTGTCGGAGAGAAGAGAGAGTGAGAAAGCGCAGCTGGTATAGTGTAACTATTCTGTGGATGGATGCGATTCAGATATTTCAGTATCGATATATATCAATATTTTTGACAACACTACATTGTACTTAGTTTATTATTTCAGATGCCTTTTTAAAAGACTACAATTTACAATTTTATATATTATATATACATTTTAACCTGCCAAAGCGTCAGGTAGGAGTGACTGCGTTACACGCCACTGCTGAAATCCACCTGTATTTGGCGGGTGTTAAAGGATTAGTTCACTTTCAAATTAAAATCTCCTGATAATTTACTCACCCCAATGTCATCCAAGATGTTCATGTCTTTCTTTCTTCAGTCGAAAAACATTCCAGGATTATTCTCCTTATAGTGGACTTCAATGGCCTCCAAACGGTTGAAGGTCAAAATTACAGTTTCATTGCAGCTTCAAAGGGCTTTAAACAATACCAGACGAGGAATAAGGGTTTTATCTAGAGAAACCATCACAAGAAATTAAAATTTTATACATTTTAACCATAAATGCTCATCTTGAACTAGCTCTCTTCTTCTTCTCTATTAGAATCCCAGCAGTGTAGACACTGCTAAGTGTATTACTGCCCTCCACAGGTCAAAGTTTGAACTAAATTGTCATATACAATATGCTAGTGCAAGTATAGAGGGTATGCATCGACGTCACTTTCCCGCCGAAAACGCGCTCCCTCAGCTGGACTGAGTGGCAAAAGAACCTGCTGCGTGACTGAATTTAGTAGAGGAAACTGCGAAAACGTGAGTAAAACAAACGAATTACACTAAAGGTTGGAATTGAATGTGTTCCTTACAACTTGTCAAATAAACCTAATCCATGGATATTGACATGCAGCCAGGAGTCGTGTTTCCTGACATTTATATGTGCCTGATTTTGACGGCGGGGAAATACATAAAGCAAATCTGCCTGTGAATATTTTATATAAATACAATATAGGTAGGTTTAAATACGTGTAATCACTTATATCAATGTTATATCATCATATTGTCCAGCCCTAAAACATATATAGTTTTATAGTATAGTTTTTGTCAGTGTTGTTTATTTAAAAACACCCAATTATGCAGAATATAAGTTTAAATCCGAATAATCACTTATCAATGTTATATATCCTATCGTCATATCGTCCAGCCCTAAAACTTGTATAGTTTTTGTCAGTGTTTATTTAAAAACACTAAATTATGCAGAATATAAGATAGTAAATATTTAATTGTTCAGTTCTCAACACAATATATATCAATTGTATAACAATACAATATATACGGTATGATTTTACCTCAAAATCCAACAATTTGACACAAAACGATAACTGCAAATGCATGTTTCTTTGCCTGGAGTCGAGCTGTTTCTGTGAATTGCAGTGATCCATTTGCTTATTTTTTCTGCTGCTTTCGGCAGTCTTTAAATATATACCTCATGTTTTGTGTCAAAACTATTTGTTCAGTCAATCACAAAGCTTTTTCCCGTTTTGGATGAGTTTTGTGTGTTTTTCACGGCATTCATGCTGAAAACCAATGCTGCCGCTCAGTCTTTGTGCCACTCAGTGGACGTGACCGCAGTCGTAACGGTCGACGGTGACGTCACGAACATACCCTCTATATAACAATTAGTTCAAACTTTGACCTGAGGAGGGCAGTAATACACTTAGCAGCGTCTACACTGCTGGAATTCTAATAGAGGAGAAGAAGAGAGCTAGTTCAAGATGAGCATTTATGGTTAAAACATATAATTTTTTTATTTTCTTTAGAAAATGAGCGATGGTTTCTCTAGATAAGACCCTTATTCCTCGTCTGGGATCGTGTAGAACGCTTTGAATGAAACTGTAATTTTGACCTTCAACCGTTTGGAGGCCACTGAAGTCCACTATATCCAGGAATGTTTTCATCAAAAACCTTAATTTCTTTTCGACTGAAGAAAGAAGTACATGGACATCTTGGATGACATGGGGTTGAGTAAATTATCAGGAAATTTTAATTTGAAAGTGAACTAATCCTTTAATGTCAAGCCCTGAAAAGTACTGTTCAAAAGTTTGGGGTCAGTAAGATTGTTTATAAAAAAAATTTAAAAAAAATAAAAAACTTTTATTCATTAAGGATGCATAAATTTTTATCAAAGTGACAGTAAAGGCATTTATAATGATACAAATGATTGTACAAAAAAATGCATTGCCTTTCCACAAAAATATTAAGAAACAACTGTTTTTAAAAGATAATAGTAATTACTTTAGCAACAAATCAGCATATTAGAATGATTTCTGAAGGATCATGTGATACTCAAGACTGGAGTAATGATGCTGAAAATTCAGCTTTACCATCACAGGAATAAATTACATTTGAAAATATATTACAATAGAAAACAGTTTTTAATGTTGCAATAATATTCACAACATTACTATTTTTACTGTATTTTACTGTATTTTTGGTCATTAAATACAGCAGTGAGCATAAGAGACTTCTTTCAAAAACCAGACTTTCACATTTTTGGTAGTATAAGCTGTCTAAATCTGTGTACAAGAGAGATACAGCCCCTTTATTTACTATACATTTTATAATATGTTGACAAATCAGTGGATCAGTTGACTTGAGTCTGTGTGCGTTAAACAATGACGGAGAGCCATTCCGACTGGTTTAATGATGAGCGGGATAGACAGTTACCTTCTTTGCGCATTCCCACTCGGAAACACTTTTTTAAACGGCAGTATTGACACTGGTTGCGGTGATGTTGGTCAATCTGGCAGTCTCGGTTTGATCTGAAAAGCACCAAAAAAGCTTAATGTTGAGACTGAAATTAACATACTGAAAACATCAACTAACACGTACATCTAGCACATACATAAACAGTGCTGCAGTTCCCTCCATTACCTGCAGGTATAGTTGAGGTTTCGCCGGACGCTTCGTTTGAAGAAGCTCTTGCAGCCCTCGCAGGTAAACACACCGTAGTGTTTCCCACTGGACTTGTCACCGCAGACCACACAGTCCACCACACAACCTTTTTCATCATCCCCGGCCTCCATGTCACTGCCGCCTCCTTGTGGTGACCCGTCGTCCTCATCTCCCCTCAGGTAACCCTTGTCACCAAGTCCATTAGTCTCCCCATTGGGATCTCCCCACCCCCCTCTCACCATGGCCATTGCTTAGTTCTCAGCACAACCGAGGAGGAAAAATACTCCCAAACGTGCTGTTGGCACAGACAGTTTTAGTTGACCCCTTTTTTTGACAGCTGCGTGTTCTAAAATGAGACGCTATGAAGGCCTCTAGATCTGGTAATTGTCCGCAGCTTCGTCTGACACATTTAGGCTCAGACAGTTTAGTCTGAGTCAGTCAACTTTGGTCTTCATGCAGTGGGCTGTGCATGATGTTTTGCCTCCATGACTGACCATATTCACTTTTTGCTCTCGCTTCTTTAGTCACACCTTAGATAACGTGTCATCTGGAAGCTAGTTTCCAATTCAATCAAAGACCTGTGAGAAAAAAAAAGAAGTGTTACACTTTATTTATGGCGTCAGTATTACAATGCAATTATTCACTTAAGTGATGAGTGATAATACTTAACTACATGTACTTACTATAGAGTTAGTATTTGGTTTAGGGTTAATTGAATGCAATTATGCATAATTTACAGTTATTACTACAGTAACTACATGTAACGTGTAACAATGACACTAAAATAAAGTGTTAGCAAAAGAAGTTATTCAAAACCATGGAATTGTTCTTTACTTGTTATTATCAAGCAGTTCACAATTCCCATGCTTTCGGACCACTCTCTTTATATTGTTATTACTGAATTTCAAAAAGTAATTAATAGCCTAGTAAACCCTTAATAAGTAATGGCAAATAACACCTACAGAAATTTCCATTACTTTTTGGGCCTGGATATTTCCCAGTTTTCCAGGATAACATGAACACTGACAGTTTAACTAGTTTTGCTCTATATACTGTGGCCTTTACAACATGTATAGATACTATATAAATTACATAAATATAATTATAATATTATATATTACATTATTTTTGATAATTTCACTGGACATAGATTATCAGTAAATTTTACTAAAACGTCTAACCTTTCAGAATTCCTTGCCAGACCAAGTAATGACAAGCAAAATAAACACACAACTGATATTACAAAAGATAAACGTCTTAAAAGTATACAAAAAAACAAAAACAACAAAAAAAACGTTATCTCGGTATATAGAGAGCAGCATCTTCGTTCACGATACTGATTGTTCAAGGAAGTGCTCTCTGCGCTTGTTTGTTGTGAAATGAGGACAGACTTTTGGAGTCCCTCTAACAGTTACCGTGGCGTTGAACGAGTAAATCAAAAACTGAACGGGTCAGAGCCTAATATAAGCTCGTGTTAATGGTTTCGCCGTGATCCGGAGCTAAATGCCCTTTTTCTTGTTTTTTTATGAGAGCTAGTATTAGACATGCGGCCTAACCTCCAGCGATCATCAAGCAGGGGGAGGGGTGGAGCCATAGCTTTAGCGACATACCTCACTCCTGACTTCGGCGAACACTGTATTTATTTCCGCTCACCTTTGACGCCCCGAACGTTAAGCTTGCGTGTCGTTAACGGCGGCGAAACCCCGGGAATATTTCAATATTCCTACCTGCTTTTGGAAGTGCAAAAGTCGCGCGGGCTTGAGAAGGACAAGAGAGGAGGAGAGAGCGCCAGCCAGTGTCCAGTAGAGTGCGCGCGCCGCGTGCCTGTGAGGGAGTGTGTGTGTGTGTGTGTGTGTTCGTGCATGTGAGGGGTGGGGGGGCTTGGAGGGATTTGACACAGCTATTCAAGCCCGCGGTTGCCATGGTATCTCCTGCCTTATATGGGCAAAGAAGTCAAAGAGCAGCTCTGCTGGGCACACACACACACACAAAAAAAGTGGTGTTTTTCTCCTGAGAGATCAGTGACCTCAGGCGTGCTTCAAAGGACTGCAAATATGCCTGCAGGACGAATGACAGCAAATATGCCTAACCAGTGTTGGGTAAGTTACTCTAAAAAGTAATCAACTAGTAGATATAATTATTAGATTAATAACAATTAATTATTGTTATTAGATTGATGTAGGCTACTACTAATTACTCTCTCTAAAAAGTATTGCATTACTTATTATTTTCTAAATCCCATATCAACTTCAACCAGTTGAACAATGCAAGGATAGACATGAAACTTCTCTTTTAATTCTTTCAAATATAAATATATAAATAATATTTCTGAACTGACCAAAGTATTTAAAGGTAGAAGGCGACATTAAAAACATACATTTTAACATGTATGTTAAATCCACTATTGTTTATTGTTCTATAGTCTCAGTATTTATTGCAGTAATATCAGAAGTAACTGTAATTACAGAAAAAGTAAGAGTAATCCCCTACTTTAATTTTTTCAAGGGAAAAGTAATTTAATTACAGTAATTAATAACTTAGTAATGCATTACACCCAACACTGCCATTAACAGTTACAATTGCTTTTTTATTTGTAATGATAAAATGGTTACTTTATACTTAAATTAAAAATGTACTAGTAAGGTTAAAAATGTTACAACTGGAATACAACTACACTGGGAGAAAATGGTAACATCTAAGTTAATTGGTTTTATTCAAGTCAAACATATTATTTAATATTGCTGAATCAACCTAAGTAGATTAATTTATATCAGTAAAACTAAATATTATGGGTTAAATCAGATAGAAATAGCTCTTTAAAGTAACAACTGACGATCACCACTTTTTACAGTGTAATGTCTAATGATAGGAACTAACATGTTGTAAATATGTTAAGCAGGATTAGAAATTAGTAGGAACTAATGAATATAGATGGTAGTAAAACTAGAAATTGACAGCAACAACTGGAGTACTGGTAATACTAAAAATTGATATACATGCTATTGAAAGTGAAGGAACCACAGATCCCAAATGGAATTCAAAATATGTGTTACTAGTTAGTTGTCACTGTCTGAGTACTAGTTTGTCCTGAAGTGCTAGTGAAATTGACAAAAGATAATAGTCACAACTGGATTACTTAGTAGTAATTAAAAATAAAAACTTAACGTAATATTTATTTTATTATTAGTTTATTTAACAGGGACAATGCAGTATAACATTGCTACAATTTCAAGCAGCTGATGTTCCACATACAGGCTTCTAGCCAAAGGCTAATTTGCAGCCCCAGTCCCTGGTTAGGCTTCTTTTTTTTTTACAACAGTTAAGCAATAATCACAC
>RJVU01044706.1:7427074-7469917 GCA_003731715.1 Anabarilius grahami
ATATATATATATATATATATATAACAATAATAAAAAAGCTGAGACTGTGCATGACCATCAGTGTTCACAAACCTGCTGTTGTTTGAACCACTTTTTTTAAATTTCTTTGAAAAATTTTTAACTCTGTTTGCATTTTCAGTTCAGTTGGCAGGCTGATCCAAAGCAGTGTACCTTGAACTGAAAATGTGGATTGTGCAAATTTTGTTTTCCTTTTTGGTATTGTGCTAATTTGATTAGTTGCACTAGTTGCAATAGACACTAGTTTTATGGAATAAATGTTAAAACGCCTTGAGATTCTTTGCACTTAAGGTGATTTAAAAAGTACAAATATGTTAAGAGCAGTTACCAGGTAACCCGAGAGCCTATCTACAGGTTAAGTAAGGCTTGAATTCAATCCTGATTTAAGTAGCAAGAGGTCAGAGGGTAGGAAAGACATCATTTTGTATAATAATAATAATTTTGTGCAGTTATCGAACAATGCAGGAGAGCATGAGCACAGCACTGTTTCCTGCATAAAAAGGAATGTACAATTTCTTTACTTTACATATTTTATTACTTTCAAACAATGAGAAAGCCATCCAGGCTGTACATCTTGTTGTTGATTCAGGAGACAGCTGTCTCTTGTTTGGAGATTTAGATCTTGGCCACCAGTTCGTATAATTATTCAGGGGTCACACTCAAGAGAAAAACATTTCATTTGCTGCCCTCGCTCACCCTCGGCTTCCTTCTTAACTCTTTCTGTGAAATCATATTCTTAGCTAACAGAAACAAAAACAAAACTTAATTGCAACTTGCTTAGCGAAACCAGCAGCAAGCTAATTTGGCATCATCAATTTATATAACTCTTTTTTTTTTCTTTTATGATTTGTTCGTTGTGACTTTCTTGGTGGCATGTAAAATGTGTTTCCCCCACAAATATTGTTTTTATGCGAGCATGTGTGTGAGAAAGAGTGCACAAAAAGAAAAGAATAGTACAGGTCTGCTTGTGATATATGCATTGCACAAACTGGGAGTTTATTTGGCCTTTGACCTCAGGGTTCAGGAATGTGATTGATCTCTATTAGGATGTTGGGTAGTGTTGCAGCTGTTACTTGCAAACTGACTTTACTGAGCCCCGAAAGCCTGTTGGAACAAACATGGACTTCAAAGAGGTTTCATAAAAAGTTTATTTTATTTTGCAATAAAATAATATATTTGTATTTTATATTTTAAAATATTTTTTTATTTTAGGGAATATTTTTATTTTAGTATTTTATTTTATTTTGCAATGAAATATTTATTATTTTATTTATTTATATTTATTAAGTGTAAATATCCCCATCTAGTGGTAAGATTTAGAAGCTACGTTCACAGGTCTTAAAGGTGACGCAAATCTTTTGTATGTTAAAAATTAGTGCTGTCCAGAGGTGTAAAGAGTACCTGAAAACCACACTTTGTTTAATTAATTTCTTTTTTCTTTTTCTTTTTTGTTGTTATGTGAAGTCCTGTCAGTGATTTACATATACAAGCACAAATGTTTTAACGTTAATGAGGTAATGTGTGCTTTGGCAAGCTTACAGAATTTGGAAAGATTCGAAACAACAGTGTGTGAGTGAACCTTGTTAGATGATGATAATTTTAACGTCAGGCGTATTTTAGAAACAGATAAACAGGACGATTAACTCTTGATAATGTCAGCAGATGTGTATGCATCTGTGTTTATTGCTGATTTCCTTCATTTGTTCAGTAGTTTACCTAAGAAGTGTCCAGACAGTGCCTTCTGCGTTTGTCACTCTGAGACACAGCTATGAATTACTGCTTCCTCTTGGAATCGGGTTGGCATATCAACAATTCCTGGCAGGAAAGCCACATGGTTTCATAATATTCTTATTCTCTGGTTCTTTAGATTTAAGATATCAGAGAAAAAAAACAAAAAAACAACAACAAAATGTTTAGAAACATATGGCTCGACAACAACTACAGAATAATATATAAAAGCACAAAGTTATGTTGAGTATTTTAATTACATTATGTTTAAACTAAGACTGGCCATTGACTGAATGCTTTGGTCAAAGGTAATGTTTTAGTAAGGCACAATATACAAACCACATCCTCATACGTCAAGAAGAATTTTAGACAGCATGTAGGAATGTGGTGTATAATTATTGAGGTAATCAGAAGTACTCTATTTCTCAAAGTAAAAAAATGGCATAATGTCGTAATCATTAATCTAGACCTAAAATCGTCTCTGAATGTCTCTTCAAAACAGCACGTACTCAAACCGTCAACCATGTGCTTTCTCAAGTGCCAGCAAGCTGTCAAACAAAAGGATCTGTTTTGGCAGGACACACATATTAGAACAATGTACAGTTTAGGTTCGGGCCAGCCCTTCAGCAGTGCGTGATGTTGTTCTAACCTCCGGAATCATGACCATAGGGTGGACCAGGGATGCGTCATGAATTGGGAGGTGCAGGAAAACAATATAAGGTGGCAGCGTTAATGTTTCACTTCTTATTTTGCCTTTGATGTTTTAGGAGAACTCTTTTGCATAGTGATTGAACCTGGGGCTTCATTGATTAGGCCACATTTGAGCAGTGATGTACAACAGTGGTTATTCTCAGGCCAAATTAGGCTTGGCTGCCAAGAAGATGCACAAGTCGAAAGGCAAGAGCTGTGGTTACTACATGAAGATTGTTTTCTTTTTCTCCTCACTCATCCAGTCTTTGATCATCGCGAGTCTGGTGCTCTTTCTGGTGTATGGACAACCTGAGCATACAGTGGAGGAGAAAAGACTGCAAGAGTTGGACCAAAGTGTCAGCAAACTCACGATGGAAAATTTCATTCTCCGTGGGAAGGAAAAGAACCTCACCAAAGTTCTGAACGTCACTCTCACTGCGAAGCTGAGCAATGACAAAGTTCTGTCTGAACTGCGCAAACTGGCAAACACCTCATCTGCGACAATAAAGAACATGCAAACAGCAGTGGTGAGATTTGGGGCAAAGTTAAAATGTATTCAACAAATTCATTGGTTGCATATATGTTTCATACAAAAGAGAATGCTCTAGTGAGAAGGTAGAGGTAAAAATTGCATGATGTGTGATAAGGTTTTATAAGAATGTAGGCTATAATTTCCGAAAGTTCTGTCAATGTTTGTCCATTTTAATGCTTTAAGAATGTTTTTCCTTGGTTATATGAACATTCTGAAAAATTTTAGCAGAATGTTAATGGTAAACGTTTACACTTCCATGAATTATAGAGCATTAAAATGCATCACTTCAACCTCATTAAACAGTTTTTCTTATTGCTTTGTTTTTACAGTCTCGATGTGAGATAGAAAAAAGAATGCCTCGCGCATGCCCTCCTATGTTCTGTCCAGATCCAAGTGGTGAGATGATTCTTCAGGATTTTTTTTACATTGAATATTTACTTTACCTATACAAGGTAGATCAGTACAAAAAAATATTTTTGTTCATTTAACACACTGTAACTGCATAAAGCAAAACATGAATTCATGAGTTTTTGGTCAGTAAATGTAGAAATCCTGTTTCAACAATTTGCTTTTCCAGACACCAATAGACGTTTGCAAAGTATGGTCCAACAGTTAGAGGAAATGCTAAAGCTGGTCAAAGCAAACTTTACTCAGACGGTGGCCATTATGAGAACTGAGTTAGACAACTCCAACAAAGACAAGGATGGGTTTCACTTAGAAGCAATTAGACTAAGGCGAGACAAGGCATTCCTTGAGGAAGAGCTCAACTTGTATCAAAAGAAGTGCAAAGAGGATTTTGTCGATTCTTTACGAGGAATCCCCAACGTCACCAAAGAATTCCTCAAAAGGATCGATGACCTCTTCTCAAAACACATTTCTTTCCAGCTAACATGCGATAAACAAAAAAATCAACTTGAAGACATTAGGGAAAACTGTAGCAGTCTTTCAAGAGAAGTTGAGAATAAGCTCCAGTCATATCTGAACATAGTGGGGAACCAGTTCACAAAAATTAATGGAGACAATGCCAAATATGTGATAGAGAACGTACGCCTGAAAGAGGATGCTGATTGGTGCAATCAGAACCGCAGTTCCATGATTCGTGAGAATCGCAAGAATCTTGAGCAATTGCAGCGCAAGTGTGACCAAGACAGTGAAAAACTTCTGCTGGAGAATAGAAAACTAAAAGGAGATAACAACCTGAACGAAAACCTTCTTTCTGTGAAGGAAAAAGAAATTAAAATGCTCAAAAGCACCATTGAGACTCTCAATACCTCACTTGCCAGCTGTAAGGTAAGGTTGGTTTTTCAACTTATATATAAACCAAGTTTTACTATCTCGTTTTAAATTATTGATTGTATTTTATTGTATTATTTCAAATTATAAATTATACGTGTATAATTTTAAAAACTTTAAATTCTCTACATTTCAGCCACCAATGCAAATTGGCCGATACAATCCCTTTGGTTTCCCAAACACTGGTGGAACTGGTCAGAGTTCAACAGGAATAAGCAAACCAAACATGCCATGGCCAGGGACAGGCTCCATGGGGTCAGCATTTCCCAGCCTTAATGGTGTAGGATCAAGCACAAGATGGGGCAGCACAGGTTTAGGTGTGACAGGATCATTAAGTACAGCTCCAGGGGGGACAGGGACCCTTTCAAGTGGACTAGGCAGCACAGGATTAGGTGGGCCAGGATCAAGTAGAACAGGTCTCACCCAGACAGGTACAAGTAGTTTGGGTGGAGTAGGACCAGGGATGACAGGATTTGGCAGTGCTGGATCAAGTCCTATTCCCACTGGCAATATTGGACAAAGTGGAACAGGATCAACAGCATTCAGTAGTGCAGGATCAAGTGGAGTAGGGATGGGAAAACCAGGGATAGGAGGTGCAGGTTTTGGCTCAGTTGGGTCTAATGTACCTGGATTTGGAGCAGCTCTTGGAGGAGTAAGAACAACAGCGGGTGACGGTCAAACATTAAGCCAAGGTAAACCAAGCCGAAGTGTTGTGAGTCTGCACTTTTTTAACCTAATTGATTTTCATTTTATTTACTCATATAACTTTTGTGTTTGATTTACAGCCCAAATAAATCACCATCTGAAGGAGCTGCATCGTTATTCACTCCCAAATTGAGGGAGTGAACAAAGTGCTGGCAAAATCAGGCTTAGCCAGGAGTGTCTATATATAGACTGTCTGATTTATTAACTGTTTGAAAATAGAAAACCTAAATGTACTGACCCTGCAAGTCTGTAATGTGAATACTAATTAACATGAATATTAATTATTTTTGTGGGGTAAAGTTGATAATGTCTTTTGCGCATTTATGCTTGTATATACCTTATATAAATATATATATCTTGTGTATATAAAGTCTATCGCTGTAATTTTCTTTCATATAGTAACCTTTTTTTTTTGTTATGTGGAATAAAAAGTTAATGATCTAAAAAATTCATGTCAACATGTTTTATTTATGTTTTTCTTTTTTAGTCCATTAAATAATTGCTCAAATAATTCATACAGATTGCAAGTCACACTGGTAAAGAGTTATCTGTATATAAAAAGTGGTAAATATGGCTTGGATGTAATATTAATATAATGTTGCAGTTAACCATATTAAATTGCAATATACTATAAGTGTATATTCCTTACTTAAAATTACAGAACCTGACATAAGTACAAAGGCCTAAAATGTATTTGCATTCTTTCAGCCACCAAACAAGCTGGAAACCAACTGAACAAATTTGTTTACAGAAAAATACAATGACTCCAGGACACAGGTGTATGACTCCAATGCAGTAAAATGAACATACGTACAAGAAGAACTGTCAATGAAATTTTCAATAGGTCCACTTCACATACGCCTAAAATAGCTCTGGCTAACCATCAGGCTATTGTCATTGTTTTGCGTCAATGGGAAGCACTATTTAAAACAGAGCTGCTCTCCAACCAAAGCAAATTCATTTAAGTGTCATACCGAGTCATCACTCAACCAACGTGCAGGAAAGTTAAACTTAGTAAAGTGATCGCATTAATGCATTCTGACGACAAATATGTTGTGAAATAATTAACCTTAAATATGATCAACATTAAATATGCAGCCAGTGTGTATTGTGAATGATGAAAGAAATGGATCTGAAATGCAGAGTAAGGTACTGGCAATCTGCACCATATGAACATAATGTAAAACAATTAAAATAATTTCCCATGTCAACAAGCATCCTGTCACCAAGTGACAGGATGCTTGTTGAAATGCCAAAAAGGTGGATCAGACAAAAGCAAAGAAACAGGGCGCCAATTAATATATAGAGGCGTCACAGAAGGAGCCTGCTATCCAGCTTAAAGGATATCCTTTGTTTGACATTAGTGATTTTCCACTTAAGACAGTAAGATCTCCTGTTCTCAAAGAGTGTAGACAGGTTTTTGGTGCCATTGTCTCTGAATTTTATCTGATGTTACTTACTAGGTTACTTGTGATGATAATTATGAAAAAGGCCAGATTAAATGGTTCACCTGGGGCTTTTTATTTCAAGCATGTCCCATTGTAACAACACCAAGACTTAAGTTTTTCTTTGGGGTCCTTTGAAAATAATCATGGTGTTCTGCATCTCGAGGTAAATATCCCTTCTCCACCCTCCATCGGGAAATGCATAGGTGCTTATTATTATTACCTCCTTCCTACCTAGGTCACAGAACTCACCACCTTTTGTCTCTAGACGCTCGCATTCTTTGTTCCCCCAAAGCACTAATTGCATTTCCTATTTGCTTGGCCCGTCTGTGCCCACCATTCTGGTAAAGTCATTAAAGGCCAAAACATTTCTCTTGTTGACCTCTACACATGGTCTCTTGAGGTTCTGGATTATGCAATTTTTCAAAATGATGAAAACAGCAAGTGCTATTTAAAATTAGTTACATGGAACTTTTCACTGAAAATAGTACTGCAAATGTCAGGTGAAATGCAATGGTTTATGAAATGTATATTCTTACAGCAGTGAGAAAATAAATTCCCTTTAAAATATATCATTTTGTCATTTTGTGAGTATTTTTTAACAAAGCCTTTCACTCAACTGATAATTTTATGTGGATCTGCAGAACTCATATGGATCTGCAGAACTCAAAAAGTAAAAATTAATATTTGTGTGTAAAATTTTGAGGTTTGTCTAAGATATCAGTGCAGCCTTAAATTTTGTAATTGTCACCGTGACAGACTGGTCTTAAAGAGTAAGTTCACACAAAAATGAAAATAATGTCATTAATTACTCACCCTCATGTCATTCCACACCCGTAAGACCTTCGTTCATCTTCGGAACACAAATTAAGATATTGTTGATGAAATCCGATGGCTCAGTGAGGCCTCTATAGACAGCAATGACATTGAAAATCTCAAGATCCATAAAGGTACTAAAACAGTTCATGTGAGTTCAGTGGTTCTACCTTAATATTATAAAGTGACTTAATATTATAAAGAGGCCTCACTGAGACATTGGATTTCATCAACAATATCTTAATTTGTGTTCTGAAGATGAACGAAGGTCTTGCGGGTGTAGAACGACATGAGGGTGAGTAATTAATGACATTATTTTCATTTTTGGGTGAACTAACCCTTTAAATGTTGGAGCCCTGTAGGCCTATATATACAGTATAGGGAACTGTAAAAGGTGGCTGTTGTTTATGACACTTGGTGACTGTCTGTCTCCGCATAGCCTTATGGAACATGCTGATGACGTGTGATGTCTGAGCAAGGTATATGGAAATTCAGTTTGACAGGCAGGTAGAACACCCTATCATTGCATTTGGACCAAAATCATGACTGGACAAAAATTTTTTTGTCCTGCACATCCGCAAAATATATATGTCAATTTTTTTTTATATTTAGACTTCTATTGATTGCTATCAGGATGTGAAGAGAGTTTCAACCAGTATAACAAAAAGTGTTTATGAAAAACATTGCCTACACACACATTAGACATCATTGTCAGATATTAATTCATCAGTAAAAGGTCCAGTACCGCCGCACACTATATATATATATATATATGCAGAGTACGCAGTTTGTATAGGGCACCAACTTAAGGGGTCTCTTTTTTCAAAAAGGAAAAAAATGCCCAAGATGAATTCTGTGCATCACTTTTAGGTATGTTCACAAACTTTATTTTTTTGGCCATTGAAGTTAATGGGTGAGATTACTTCAACGTGTTTAATGCCATTAAGCACCAACATAACTGATTTGATACTAATGTATATCCATTATGTTATTTTAATGTGCTCTGCATTGTGTTTTGAACCATTGTAAAGATATTTGTGTTTTGATTTTTTTTTTTTCATCTATGGTGCGTTAATAGGGTCTAAGCCTACCTGTTGTCTTCTTTGTAAATCATTCTTTGAATGAACAGAAATTGCTTAATCTTCTTTTGTGTGATTTCTGAACGCTCAAGAGTGTTTATGTAACTTTTTTGTTCAAAATGTACATTTTTATAATGATCGAGTACATCATGAATTCATCTTCCATATAGTGTAACTTTAAAGTTCAATCCTGACCTCTAATGTGGTTTTTTTCTTTTAAACTTCAATAACATTTGGAGTTTGCAGAATTCCGATTATTTATCCATCCATTTGACCAGCAGTGGCCCTGAAAAGGTCCGTTAGTTATACAGTCAAACCAAAATTTATTCAGACACCTTGAACATTTTATTCATTAATACAGTTCATTATAGTTTAAAAAAAATGGTAATAAAATATGACAAGATCTCAGAGTTAAACTGTGTCAGAAAGAAATTATCTTAATTATGTCAGATAACACTTAAACAAAACATGGTCAGGTCAAAGTGTCTGAATAATTTTTGGTTCCAAATTTTTTATCAATTTTACTGGTAGTCCACTGTATGAAGAATTTTTGGGTATAATATTGTCACAGACACGCCAGGGGCACGTTCAAGCTCAAACCGGTGCGCAATGTTTTGCTACGTTTTCCGGGTTGAAAGACATGTTTCCTGGAAACGGTGTGCAACGGGTTTGAGATACGTTTTCTCTTGTTTGGTGGGTGTGTCAGAAATGTCAGCCCAATCAGCGGCAAGATGTATATAAACCAAGCTGTATTAAAGAGACAGCTCGCACAATGGGTATTAATGTAACAAAAATACTATACTTATATATTTTGCTATTGTATCGTGAAGTGACACTTTCATAAACCTTTCTATACTCCTCTAATTATATAATGGTAAATATTACAATATCATAGCACAACAACAGTGATCAGCAATAATGATAAGGCTAATACAAACAATAAAAATAATATATATATCAACACAGTCTCGGAGGTAAGAAGTGGATTATCCTTCACCTGAAATGTTTGTCTTTTCATAGGCTACTGAAATGCGAGACAAATGTTGTATCACAATAATTAGAAGTTTCCACAAATCCCTTCACTTGATTGGGATGTTCTGGACAGCAAGGGCAGTGACTGTAACATCGAGCGTATTTTGCGTTATTAAAAATATATTTATACTGATTTAATCAGGCTCCGAAAATTCTTCAAAAAGAACACAAAGAATGGCCTTCTCAGCTGCCATAGTTGCAACTCTTGCGTCATCAGAACAGGGTGTCCAACGCACCACCGTTTCTGTTTAAAAAACTTTTTGCAACGTTTTGTCGGGGCTGAACGCAGCCCAGGCTCTGCACCCAGCCAATCACGTCGCACTCCTTCACCAGAGTACTGATGACACGCACCTGACACTCATCACCAGTCCAATCAGCAGCACTATAGAAGACACTCACAGTCACTCAGTCATTGTCCAGTCTCGTTAACGCATACTAACTTGAATACTTACCTTATGGATTCCAGTGTGTCTCCAGTGTGTCTTCGATAACAAGTTACTACAAGTTACTAAAGAGATATTTTAATGCTGATATTTCTACAAATATCACCATTTTAATAATCGGTTTAGTGACCAAAATCATGGTAACAGGGTTGACGATTCAAGATCGCCCCCTACTGACAAAAGTAGCAAAATATAAGATAAAATTACATTTGTCCTTGATGTTGTTTTAGGTTTCTGTTTTCCTCTTCTTCTCGTTATTATTTATGCAATACACTTTAATAAAGGGGAGTTATGATGGTAACCATGATGGTAACACAACGCAAATGTTATATCCACTAAAATCTAATAAGATATGTAGAGAATAAAAATAAATAATATACATTTTTTCATTAAAATGTGAACATGTGGGGGGGAATTCTGTAACCCATGGGGTAAAAAGGCATCTTAATGAAGAACAAAAATAAGTATAAAATAGCCTACTTTATTGGATTTACTAGATTTGTTATTGAAGTGTTGAGAAGAAATTCCTATAATAACATGGTAAAAATGTCAACTTTTTATTGTAAGTCATTAAACAAGTTCATACGGGACATAAACATTCCATTTAATGGAATGAGCCTTAAAGAAGTGAACATTGTCTGAAATATAGCTCAAATCACAAAACAACATCAGTAAGACTATATGTTCAGTGTTTCTATGTTCAGATCGCTATGAATTCCAGTCTTTTGTCATACCTGTACTGAATTTCCACCTCTTTGTGCGCGAACGCTTTGCGCAGTCACTCTGATTGGTTCTTTTCAGTATGAATTATGCATCTCTCGTTGCGTAATTTTCCAGTCAATATGAGACAGATGGCGCATACAGCAACTTACTGACAAGTTACTGGGAAACAAAACAGAGAATTACAGAGAAATAACAGAGATACGCGGCTAGATAGGGTATGAATAAATGGTAGCTGAAATAGCTCTTCTCAAATGATGAGGAAATCCGCCGAGTGTTGATAGCGCCATGGATGATCAGTGTCAGAATGTGATTGACGATTTATTCAGCGGTCAATGGACTTTCTGCACCTGTTTGCATCAGGGAAAGGGCTCTCGCCGCTGGGGAAGCATCGCTGGGTCCGGCCGAGCAGTTTCAGCACCAGCACCAACGACGGCATCAGCCCAGCTGACGTATTCATAAAGCAGAGCAAAGCGAAGATTTCACACGATGTCCTCGGCGGTATTAGGTGAGTGACACTCAGATAGGCTACCTCTCATGCATGTTGTTATCCAGCTGTCGTAGGTGAGTTCAAACCAAAAATATCGCTGTGTTTTCTTTCTAGCGTATGACAAGATTGATAGCTATTGGGGCAGGATACAAAACTAAAGGTTCATATCTGAAGGTCTGATATTTGTCCAGTAAACATAATTTGCCTGTTCCTTATCGGCTGTTGACACTGTCTAAGTGTTACATGGTATAGGCGTTTCACCTGTGCGTTTGGCACATAAGCACCTAGCCTACACATAAATATTTCCTACATATTCATGAAATTATTTGCAATTCTGCTTATTCATATTGTTACCATTATGTTATCAAAACATTTGTACTATAATGACCCCATATATTTCAGGCAAAATCATTCTCCACCATATGTGCATCGATCCTGCATGTAATGCTCAAAACTGCTCAACAAAATCGTTCCTTCACGTTCATTATGTTTGAATGCAGTCACTTGAATCTATAATTGTACTTTAAAAGCTACTAGAGCTATAGCAAGTGAAATGCATATTCATGATGTAACACTGTTTAATGAAATTCTACGATATTTACCATTTATAAATGGCATAAATGGGACTGAACACTTCACTTGTTTGTCTAGTTCTTTCTGTCCTTGTCTGTTTTTAGCTTTGAAAGCTCTTGCAATTCGGTAATATCACAGAATAGCACCATAGTATGTTTTTCTTTTATTCTTCAACAAACTCAGGCATGAAATTTCATTTTTATATAGGCTGCCAAAGTGAATAATGCTAAAACATTCATTTTCTTCACACCTCATGTAACTGTCACTAAAAAAGAGCCGAGTTTGTGACATAGTGGTCACAAAATTGATGACATCTGTCACACAAGGACTTGGACTTCCTCCAAAGAACTGCTTAAACTTAAAATGTGTGCTTCCACACGAGGAAAGCTGCATTTAACGTATTGGCTATGGTAAATGAGAACCTCCCATTTAACCGTATTTCTGGGCATAATGCTGAGCTTTAAGGATTTGTGTTAGTGTAAAGTGAGGCTTGGTTTCTGTGAATGTGACTCTGTACAAATGTCAGTTTGGTTTGACCTCAATAGGTTGATAACTCAAATGTAAAGCTGAAGTGGTTTGTGACGGTGTGTGCAGAGTGCAGGCGTTTCAGTGGTCATATTTTTTTTTATAGTTAAATGGTAATGGTAATAAAATATGACAAGATCTCAGAGTTAAACTGTGTCAGAAAAAAATTATCTTAATTATGTCAGTTAACACTTGAGCAAAACATGGTCAGGTCAAAGTGTCTGAATAAATTTTGGTCCCAAATTCTTATCAATTTTAATGGTAGTCCACTGTATGAAGAAGTTTTGGGTATAATATGTCACAGTTTACTTTGTTTTGCTATCCCCACTTACATAAATGAACTAGTGTCTTGCACCCACTGTATATGTACAGTCAAACCAAAATTTATTCAGACACATTGAACATTTCATTCATTAATAGTTTATTCACTATAGTTTAAAAAAAATGGTAATAAAATATGACAAGATCTCAGAGTTAAACTGTGTCAGAAAAAAAATTATCTTAATTATGTCAGATACAGTAACACTTAAGCAAAACATGGTCAGGTCAAAGTGTCTGAATAATTTTTGGTTTCAAATTTGTATCAATTTTACTGGTAGTCCACTGTATGAAGAATGTTTGGGTATAATATGTCAGTTTACTATATTTTGCTATCCTCACTTACATAAATGAACTATAGTGTCCTGCACCCACTAGTAAAAATATATAAAAAATATCAAAATTGTCTGAATAATTTTTGGTTTGACTGTATGGGTCAAAACACGAAAACTGTTCTTGGCTTGTTGGTAACATGGACTAACAAGCCAAGTTGTATATAGTATATATTATATTCTTGTAGTATTATTGTATATATATATACAATAATAACTTTTTTCCTCTTGCAAACAGAGAAATTGCTCAGAGGTCGTCTCTTTCATGCCAGGCAGTACCTCATGGGGCATAAATCTACCATCACAATGGCACCCGCTGAAAACTGTGATATTCTTATGACATTCCCAGGTGCTGAGGTTATATCTTTCAGTTTTGCAATAATGCAGTTTTAGAATAATTTAGATGTGTTTTCTGTAATATTTGCTACCTTATAATATGAATGTAAATGTGCATTTTGCATAACATCTATTTTACCTTATATTAAAATATAAAGAGTAATAATAAAATGTGAATTTAACAGCATTTTTATTAGATCTACTGATAAACATATTTCAGCATGTTATCATCTTCTCCACAGACACCACAGATGACCATACACTGTTATGGTTACTGAACCAAATCCGACTGGGAATTCCACAAATCAGGATCCAGATCCGACAGCATAAATACACTCACACCTATGCATTCTTCATTGCCTCAACCTTTGAGAAGTAAGAGACTGTAGACAACCTACTTGAATCTAGAAGTACCTCGCCACAGTTATTGTATTGTGTTTTTTCCATATTAAATCTCTGAAACGTTTGACAGATGGTCAATCGGTCCTAAATAAATACAGCAGCAGAATCATTGTTGTTTTTTGTCTGAAGCTTGTTGCGTGGAGCTGAACAGATGGGGATGCAAAAGGCAGTGAAGCCACGCTATGGAGGCGGCACTCGCAGGTTTTCGTGTGAGGAGGATGACATCTATGAAAACATTGAGAGTGAGCTGTGTTTCTTCACATCACAGGTCTGCCTTTAATCTCCCATTTTCTGTCTTACACAGTTTTCTCATGTGAAATCATTAAATGTCTGATGTTATAAAGGTTATACCAACACACTCCTATATTGGCAACTCATAACTGTTTTACATTTTGGCAAATTGATGGCTTATTCGTATGAATTTACACAGTCTCATTTGAATGTTTTCGCCCTACTGACTGTAGGTTTTTGGGTGGACCATCAAGCTTACTTTTTATCTAAAAATCATACATTTCCGCAAACATCACATTGTACAAAATCAAACGGATTCGCCATCTAGTAAAATGGTTACGTTTTCTCATGATATCATTTTTTTCTGTTATTTCTTTAGGAGCGTCAGAGTATTATCAAATATTGGTTGGATAATCTGCGGGCCAAACAGGGCGATGCCCTTCATAATATTCACTTCCTGGAGGGTCAACCAATCAGTAGATATTTTAGCATTTCTTTACTTTTAAAATGTTTTGGTTTTAGTTTAAAAATTCATGTTTTTTCACAAATATGATCAAAATGTTGTGTGTCCTTGGCAGTACCAGAGCTTATAGCCAGAGGAGTGATTCTTCAAATGTTTCCTCTTCATGAGCAGAGAATCCTGAACCAGTTGATGACTTCCTGGGTTCAGGCAGTCTGTGAGAGGCAACCTCTAGGTGAGAACTCCTACATTTTCACCAACATGCACAAGAGGCGACTAACTTTTAGTTGTTCTGTGATGGCTTATGCTTTTCAGTGTTTATGTAAAGAGACTCTTCCAGGCCAAGGCTCTTCCTTTAGCAAACAAACTCATGTGTATCTGCCTACTTTCTTCAGTGCTGACTGATTTGCTCTAAGCAAATATGAAGGGCTACAGAATGAATTCTGAGTACAAACTACCAGTCACTACATGTCTTGTTATGTGTAATTAGATCACTAAGAATGAGCCCACATGGGATTCATTGTGAATACATGATGTTAGTTTTGGCATATTTCACTGTATTGCAGTTCAGGCATTTTGTATTTTACCCTAGTGATAATCTAACAATGTCACAGTCGGCCTTTACCATGTTTTGGGGGAAAATAAAGTCAACAGGGCCTTTTATCCTGGGGGTAACAAAATAGGTAGACCTATTTTATTCTAATAATAGGCAAATGTGACAGACTTTCATTCTAATTGTATATTGTAAAAATGGCTTATTCAAATGCTGATCGTTTGGTTGTCCTGTTCCTGACAGATGATGTGTGTGATTATTTTGGCGTGAAGATTGCCATGTACTTTGCATGGTTGGGCTTTTACACCAACTCTATGCTGTATCCAGCAGTGATTGGCTTTCTGCTCTGGATCTTTGCTGAGTCTGATCAGGCAGGTTATTTTCCTTAATATCTGAGTCCTACACTTTTAGAATGGAAGTATAAAAATGATCATTCTCATTTGGTAATGGTGCATGGTTTTTATAACCAACAGTTTTTTGATATGCAGACAAGTCAGGATATCTGCTGTGTGGTATTTGCCATTTTCAATGTGGTGTGGGCAACACTGTTCCTGGAGAGATGGAAGCGGCGGGAAGCAGAATTGGCATACAAGTGGGGAACGCTGGACACCCCCACAGAGTCACTAGAGGAACCCCGTCCACAGTTTCGAGTATGCTGACATAATTTTTACATGACCTTATATTATTAGACACAAAATGTATGATAACAGCAGGTGAAAGTCATTGGCTGTTTACACCTGGTATTAAGATGCATTTTGGTTGATCTAATCACAAATGCACAACGCTAAACACGGGTGTAAATGGGGTCTAAAACATTTTGAGCTTGTCCACTTTTGACCTCTCCCAGTGGTAGTCGAAATTTTTTTTTGCTTTCATAGTGTAGATGCTCATGTGGTCGAATGTGTTCGAACAACCACAAAAGACCTTCTACTCTCCGCTTACTGACTAAATTATTAGGGAAGAGCACTAGCCAGACAGGATTTATACTTTGTCGGCTGAAGACCCAAGTTTGGTTTGAAGACGAAAAATGTACCAAGCACAATGTTCTCTCACCATTCCTGATTTCTATCACCTACTCACCGCAATTGGCGTGGTCTTGCGGCTGTCAGAGCAGAAAAGAAGGCTGCTGCTCTCCGTATGTTTTTCCGTAATCTCCAGGCACGTTCATATGTAAATTGCGTGAGCTTATTTCAACCATTAGATCGAAAGATCTGAAAAGGCCCGTACATTTACCTGCCCATAGACTTTACTCTCGAAGAAATCAGGACAGATGTGGTTGAAAGTGGACAAAAGAGACGGATTAGAATGTTTTTTCAGAATTGTAGTTGAGAATTTGATCCTTATATGCTGGTTTCCCACCAGTGTTTAAATCAATCCCTGAATTGAACTGTAATTTTTGACTCTTTTGCAACATGTATATCAGGGAATTAAGCGTCGCAGTCCAGTGACAGGCTGTGAGGAGTTTTTCTACCCACCCTGGAAGAGAAGAATGTTCCGCTGGTTGGTCAGCTTTCCCATCTGCATCCTCTGTCTCTGCTTCGTCTGCTTGGCCATGTTTATCTGCCTGGAACTTCAAGTAAGGATTCTCAAATTTGTTACAAAACTTACAACAACAGGTTATTTCAATCTTCTGCATCTAAGTTTCAAATATATTAGTTATGCAATTGTCCCTATATATTTAGGATTCATGATTTCATGTCTTTTACAGGAATTTGTCATGGAAACAAAAGAGTTGCCAAGCATATGTAGATTTATTCCCAAAATTCTTTTGGCTATAACTGTTACTGTCTGTGATGAAGTGTACAAGAAAATAGCTCTCTGGCTCAATGATATGGGTAAGACTTAAATAAACTTACAACATATTTGCATATACAAAATTAATTGCATATTTGGATATACGTGCAACTGAATTTAGCCCGAAACATAAATTGGGCCATTAAATTAGCAGCAAACTTGCATTCTTGGTTATTTTACTGCTTGTTTGTTCATTATTGTTGTTTTTTCAGTAACGCCTGTTTATTAATTTTTCTATTTTAACAGAAAATTACAGACTTCAAAGCACTTATGACAATAATCTCATACTCAAGACTGTTTTTGTAAGTTTAACTCTTTATTTCATATATTTATCCATTTATTATTGTATCAGAATATTGTAAAAACTGTGTATTTTATAAATTTATGAAGTGTTGTATGTGTCTGTAATGGTTAAATATAATGTTCTGCATTTTAAAGTTTCAGTTCATAAATTCTTACCTCAGCCTTTTCTACATCGGATTTTATCTCAAAGACATGGAGCGGTTAAAAGAGGTAACACATAGACGACAGAATAATATTTAAGCATCAAAGTGCCATGAATAATTGATTCAGCACCCTATACAAAAAATGACTTTTAATTTACAGATGCTGGCTACGTTATTGATCTTCCGCCAGTTTCTACAAAATATCAAAGAAGTGCTACAGCCATATCTCTATGAGCACCATAAATTAGGTGCTTTGAGGACGTTATGGGACTTAATTCAAACCATGCTCCTGAACTATAGTCATTTGATAGTGCAAAGGATACGACTGACTTGCCAAGCCAGTCTGGACATGAATAAAAGTGGCACGTCTCCAGAGCAATCAGAGAAGAGAGAGAGGAGGAGTTTAATCGCCAGCTACAGAGTTCCCAAAACAGAGGAAGGGGAGGATGATGCTGGTCTGAAGCAAAGGAAGGTCAGCTTCACTGAGAAGGTGGAATACAAAGACAAGGTTGTGGAAGCACCAACACAGGCCAGCTTACAGGACGATGGCAGTCCTACCCTTGTGGAGGAAGGAATGGATCCATCCTTAATATTTGACATACGTGATGATGACGATGATGATGATGACAGAGAAATGGATGATTCTGTGATTAAACCACTAGGACCCCAGAGAAGAAAGACGAAATCTGCTCGGGACAACAACAGTACAGAAAAGAAAATGTCCTGGATGGACCCTCCAAAGGAGACTGAATCTACTGTTTTGACCCAACCGGAAGTTGAAAGTTGCATGCTAGTTTATGAGGTCTGTGCCTGTTCACCTTGATCATTAGTCAGCTGATGCCATTGCTAATAATACAAGTTTATAAATACTATTTTTGACACCCAATCATGGCATTTTTACAAGTTCTATCAAAAACAAGACTATTTTCTTTTGACTTGCAGGATACTCTCCAAGATTACCAGGAGATGTTCATACAGTTTGGCTATGTTGTGCTCTTCTCTTCTGCATTTCCTCTGGCAGCTATGTGTGCCCTCATAAACAACATTGTAGAGATCCGAAGTGATGCCTTAAAACTTTGCACAGGCCTCCAGAGACCCTTTGGGCAAAGGGTTGAAAACATTGGACAATGGCAGGTGAGGATATCTATTCAGAATAATTGCTTACTAAATAATTCATAGCGGATTGTATTTCTTGTTTAACATCTTTGTGTTCTTTCAATTTTGTTTGTTATTAAAATTTGAACAGAACGCAATGGAGGCAATGGGTCTGATTGCAATAATTGTGAACTGTTACCTTATTGGTCAGTGTGGACAGCTGCAACGACTCTTCCCCTGGATGAGCCCTGAGGCGGCCATCATCTCTGTTGTAGTATTAGAGGTAAGGGACAAGTAATATCTTTAAAGCTGCTGTCCGTAACTTTTTTTAGTTACAAATTATTGCAAAATAAATTTTTGAGCAAGTATATAACCAGCCAGTGTTCAAAACTATCTCCTTACCTTAGCCCGATTTACAACGGTAAGCTTGTAATAATGTTTTATAATTCGGGTGGTACTGGTGGGTTTTCGCCGGAAATTCGAGCATGTCGGCGTTTGTCTTTGTGTCATTGCGTCACGTCTATTTACATAAAGAAGGAGTCCCAGCTAGTAGGCTATATCGAATGTGAGGTGGATCATTTATAGCCTTTTCTCACAGCAGCTGCAATAATTAAACTTATCATTTTGATGGTGGATTGTATGTTATGACAAATTAACGTTAGAGATTAGTTTGTACAGAAATTGAAATCTACAGGTAATGCTAATCCATACTAAATACACATAGTCACACAAAGCTGATGTTGTTAATATTAACAATTTGAGAACAAAGTATAACAATAAAATTTGCACGGTTTGACATGATCCAAGCTAGTTAGATTTAATCACCATTTATTGTAATGCTTTTTTCCCTCAGTTGGTCAGAACAAAAGTGGCAGACGTTACTTATTTGTTCAGATGACATTTTCTGGTGAAAATTCTTATTTTGGTCATACTTCAAGAGTGCTGAGGCACAACCCACGTAAAGATGATAATTCCGCAAACAACTGCAATTGCAGGTTTCAGACAGAGATGGCGTCAAAGAGGCAATAAATATGGACTGCAGCTTTCAATAGCAAAAATAAAAAAAAAATTTTTTTGAGAAAAGTATTTTGAAAGAATTTGCTAATCAAAGCTGCATTTATGTGATAAAAATACAGTAAAAAAAACAGTAATAATGTGAAATATTATTACAATTAAATATAACTGACTTCTATGTTAATATATTTTGAAATGTAATTTATTGCTGCAAGGGCAAAGCTGAATTTTCAGCATCATTACTCCAGTCTTCAGTGTCACATGATCTTTCAGAAATAATTTTAATACACTGATTTGCTGCTCAAAAAACCTTTCTTATTATTATTGATTAAAAACAGTTGAGCTGCTTAATATTAGTCTAAAAATTGAGATTTTTTTTTTTCAGGAAAATTAAAAAGAACAGCATTTATTTGAAATAGAAATCTTTGGTAGCATTGTAAATGTCTTTTCTTCCAGTTCTGATAAATGTAATAATAAGAGAATAAAAGTATTAAGTGTAGTAAATTGAATGTAACTCTTTCTTATATGGTTTTCAGCACTTTGCCATTCTGCTCAAATATGTAATTCACGTTGCAATACCTGATATTCCAAATTGGGTAGCAGAAGAGATGGCCAAACTTGAATACCAGCGGAGAGAAGCTCTCAAGGTAACACTGCATTTTGAGCATAAACTAACAATAACCAAGTTTTTTTTTATGTACAGATATAATTTATTTAGCTGATACCGATAAGTCATTAATTGTTATCATGTTATGACTAATAAAAGTAATTTCTCGATTTGGTGAGTTAAAAGAACTTTGTGATTGTCTTTTGAAAATGTGTTGTTTGTGTGTCAGAAACATGAACGCCTCGCACAGCAGCACCAACAGCAGCAGCGGAGGAAGTCTGAAGAAGAAGAGGAACATCACAAAATGGCAGAGGAATTGGCACGACAAGAAAGTGAGCAAGACAAGTCTGATCTCAGTGGGGGTGAGGACCATCACCATGAAAAAACCCCAGGGGCCAAGTTCAGCTCCGGAGGAGATAAACTCAAGAGACCCAGCTCCCTTTTAGGCAACAATAACGTAATGAAACTCAAACAGATAATCCCACTTCAGAGTAAATTCACCTCTACCACTTCTCCCACAAGTGGTGAGGCCAAACTTCCAGGTTTTCTGAAGTTCCTCAAGTCCCAAGAGTTAAAAAAGGAAGCCGCTGCAGCAGTTGCGCCAGCAGGTACACATGGGAGCCATGAGAAATCACAGTCTCCCAGCAAGTCCTTCAACCCAGGAAAACGCTTCAACTTTGGAAAAGAAACTGCATGTACTGGTGCTGGTTCTGAACAGCAAGCGAAACCAGAAGACGTCTCAAGGGCCACTTATGCGCAAAACACAAATAATGACCAAAGTTCCTCATCAGAAGAGCTTCCATCTGAGGTTGAAAAGAGTGAGAGCTCAGACTTTGGTAATAATCTTTCAAAAAAACAGTGAATTAAATGGTTAAACAACTTAATATATAGCACTGATTGTAATGCTTAACATTTGCTTAAATGTCATAAAGCAACCATGTAGTGAGTGGAACTGCATGTCAAAGATAATTTGGTAACATCTTATTTTTCAGAGTCATTGTTACATGTTACATGTAGTAACTATAGTAATAACTATAAATTATGGATAATTACATGCAACTAACCCTAAACCTAACTCTATAGTAAATACATGTAGTAGATGTAACATTACTCAGTACTTAAATGTACAGTATAATTACAGTGTAACAAAGACACCTTAAAATAAAGTGTAACCGATCATTTTAATACAATATATTAATCTGAGACCTCCACATAGTTTACAAACTGAAGGCGGCATGATAAATCACCTGCATGATAAAATCTGTTTAGGCATGGGCAAGCAAGAAACGACATTTGAATGAGCAGTCTGTAATAAAAAAAAAATGTATAGATTTTATATTTTTCTACGCATTATTTTTCTTCTTATATGAAACAGTAAATATGACAATCTAAAAAATATTGTATTGTCCTATTTTGATCTTATGAGTGTGAACCCATAATGCAATAAAATTGAATTACTGTGAAAATAAATTTTAAAAAACACTGACACACCACACACCCAGTAACTTCAGAGCCCTGTTTTTTTATTTATTTTTTTACTTTTGTACTATTATCACAATACCAAGTAAATGCACCTCAAATGGCTTTTAAAAATTAATTATAATGCTTAAATAAAATATGATTCCATACATCATGACAAATGTGGTTATTATTTATAATTATTGATTTTTAAAACTTCACCTTCCCCTATACTCCCTGTCCCAACTTGAACAGTAAATGCTCTGGGGCCGTATTCACAAAACATTTTATCTTAGCACTAAGAGTTCTCCTAAATAGCAGTAAAAGTTCTTAGCTAAGAGTTTTCTCTTAAAATCTATTCACAAAGTTGCTGAGACAAACTTTTACTAAGGAATAGACTGAAGTCTTAAGCTAAGAGTAAGGGCGGGGTTGACCTCGTTGCTATGGAATAGACACACAGTGATTGGCTGATGGGGGAGGAGTCAGCGATTTAATCATAGAAATATTGTAGAATGAGGTGTCATGTTTCCACATTAAAATAAAGGTTTTAAAATACAGATGTTGCCCTATTCAAATAAATGTTTTTTAATAAAAACGTTCCCATAGTCAAAATAAAATACCTATCTATCCCTCCGCCACCCCGCTCCTCACTCTCGGCTGGGGATATGGGGAGAACTTTGGGTTTGGGCTAAATTCCAAGCTCGGAGCCCTCGATCCCCTTGGACAGCACACCAAATACGCTTATTATATATGTATATATATTTATGTTTTACTTTGTTCAATCATTTGTAAGCGTGAACTCATGAAAACCACTGGCACAGGTAATCAGACAACATTTATTTATTTATTAAAGATTTATTTTTGGTGTCTCATCATAGATTCAAATCTATAAATCAAAATGTATTGCATTTATGAAGAAAAGGTTCAGCACCCAAGGCTCTATCGCTATTCCCTCAATGGTGTACAGTGTCTTTGGGTGGATTAGGACTGTTTGTGATTTGGTCTTAGTGATTTAAGAGTCCTCTTGACTACTCCTAACGTTTCACAAACTTAGGAGCTACTTTTAGCGCTAAAATGCTTTTTGAAATACTCTTAGAGCAAAAATGTAGGACTCCTAAAATTAGGACTGACACGCCCATTATTTTTAAGAGTTTCTCCTAAATCGGCAAGTTAGGAGCTACTTTTAGCCTTAAGATGTTTTGTGAATACGGCCCCTGATCTGACAGTAACACTGCATACAGCAGTGCATACCTAACCCTTTGACATGAAAATACTCAACTGGAAGTTCGAAGAAGGATTAGATCCACTAAATTAAAAGAAAAAACATCCAATGATGCAACTGTGCATTAACTTCTTTAATTTGACAACTAAATAGAACCCCAAAAGCTCTACTGCACAACTGACATTTAACTGAGATTCACTTCAAAGGTAAATCAAAGCAACTGTCCGGTCAGAGTCTCAATGCGTGAGGGATTTCCGTCCTTTGAGCATTCGGCGCAGGATTACTTCGATTCCACCTGGAGCGCTAATTCTTTTGATCCAGCCATGGGTCCTCTTTCGTTTGATGTTCTTTGGTTGATATTCTGTCCCACGCTTGACTGTGCGGACTTGTTGATGGTGCCAGAGTGGTTGTTGGAGAACACAGGGTCCCTCTGCTTTGTTGTTCAAGTTCCCTTGCAGGAAAGTTTGCTCCCCCAATGTCCTTGAAAGAACCAAGGAACTGACAGAGCGTAGTTGACTGTAGCTGAATATGGTAGGGTGACTGCCATTACTCCTGAAAGATAATTAGAACAAAACATTTACGCATGCGCTGTAAATAAGCCCTGAAGACTGCAACCCAGTGTCCCTCAAAACTGAATGGCAGTGTGACAATGAACAGATGACTTTGTACATTGGTCTGACTTTCATGATTAATGTAAAATGACAGGTAATATGAATAAAAACATGTTGTCGCTCTTAAAAAGAAAGAGATCAGCATTTATTGCACTGCATTTCATACTGCACGGTAAAAATCTTTAAATGTTTTTCACTATGTTTTTGTGCAGTCTATATTTAATTTAGCTGGGGTTTTGCAGTCTAATTACATTCATACCATTGAGATTTCATTGCGTTTATGACGCATGTGATGTGAGGTTATCATTAACGCTGATGGTTAAATTCACAGTCAACTAAATTTTCAGCAAACGAATTTACCACAACTCGTTTTTTTTAAATAAATGGGTTGTTGCCACATACCAACACGAACTCTGTGCCCATGAAAAGCGCAAAAATGCTGTTCGTAACGTGCTCATTTCGGCTACAGCTTCCTTCCATCAATATCGTCCCAAAGTCATCACGTGTCTTGCGTCTCTTCCTCTGCTGGAAGACTGGCAGGAGTTTTCAAAACTCACTACTGCCCCTTGAAGTCAAACTCGGAATGACATGTGCGCAGCACACTGTTGTATTTACTTAATTTTACTATAAAAACAAAAGCTGTTGGAAGTAAAACCATGCATGAATCATGTCCAGATATATTATAGATCGGTGTGATGAGCCATAAGTGAACCAAATAGACAGACTGCCAAGGAAGGAGTGAACTCTCTGGATCTGAGAGAGCTGCGCGGCCGGAAGCGGAAGTGTATCTTCAGTAAACGTTCTGCAATCTGCTAGCGTAGCTTCACGAACCACCACGCAAATTCGGCAGCTAACTGTCGTTTAATTTCACAAACATCTGAAGTACAACAATTTTAACCGCCAAGATGTTTAACAGAATGACAAGCTTATGGATGGGTGATGTAAGTATTGTGTTTTTGCTTACTTTTCTTCGATAATTCAGCGAGTACGAAGGTTAGAAACCAGCAGCATGTGGTTTTAGCTCGATGTTACTCAAACACGACTAACAGGCCAGAACAAGTAAACACTAAACAGGACAGCTCACTACAGAGATAATTTCTGAATGTACACCGAATTTAAATAATATTTTATCGTATGTTGTAAACATACTGCTAATTAATCCGTAGTTTGTGTTTCCTCATGTTTATTCTCGACAATCCTCTCATATTTGCATAAGTGCTTTTGTGCGTTGTGTAAATGATGAGACAAATTGCATGTCCGGGTTATGATTTTGAGTTAAGTCACCAACTAAACAACAGGTTTTAGTACACTAAACCGTAGTTTGTCAACTTGATCGTTAAAGTTTTATGTCGCTGTTGCTTGCGCTGTAAACGGACACGTGACGCAGAATTTTCTGCTTTCTCCTGTAAATCATTAACATTTTTTTAAAATAGTTAAAATGTGCTGACATGGATATATTGGAAATATAACTTAGGCCATGATCATTAATCTCATTATTTATTTTTCAGCTAGACCCATACATGGATGAAAACTTCATTAAGCAAGCTTTCAGCACTATGGGAGAGACTGCCTACGGTGTCAAAATTATTACACATCGTGTTACTGGGTAAGATTACATCTCTTTTCTAAATAGTGCAAATCAGATGTAAAAAAAAAAAAAAAAGCCCATTAATTTTCTCCAAAGGGATTGTTTTAAACAGTAACGGACAGGGGTTGGACAATTAAACTAAAACACATGGTTTTAGACGACAACCATTTATTAGTATGGTGTTGGGCCTCGTTTTGCAGCCATGGTTCGATGACATGCCCATCAAGCACAGTAGGGAATACCATGATATTTTGACTCCATCCCCCGTGCTTCACTCTGGGCAGCAGCATTCTGGGTGTTAAGTCTCTTTGGGGCTTCTCCACACCATAACAAACTACCACAGATGCGGGAAAGACCGTGAAGGTGGACTCATCAGAGAACAATACATGCTTCACATTGTCCACAGCCCAAGATTTGCACTGTTGGCACCAATGAAACAGACATTTGGCAAAAGTGACCAAAAGTTTGGCTATGGCAGCCCGAACATGAATATTGACTCTGTAGATCTCCCGACTAACAGCTTTGGTGGAAACAGGAGAGCCGAGTTGCGCGTTTAATTTTTTATTTTCTTTTTTAGTACCTGAACATCCCTTTTAGACAGCTTCCTCTTGCGTCGACCGTTACTTCCGTTGGATGTGGTTTGACCTATGTGGTGGTATGCTGACATTACCCTGGATACCATAGTTTTTTGATACACCACAAAAACTTGCTGTCCTGGTCACAGATGAGCCAGCAAGACAGGCACCAACAATTTGTCTTCTTTTGAACTCTGATATGTTTCCCATTAGGACTGGGATGATACACCTATCTCTCGATTCGATACTATCACGATACTTGGGTGCCAATAAGATTTGTATTGTGATTTTTAAGAATTGTGATTCGTTATTGCTATGTATTGCGATTTTTGTTTGTTTGCTTTTTAAACTATAGACCATGGGGAAAAGTTGAATGAAACACTTATACATGATGGTTCAAGTCATATATCCGTAGATGTCTCTCCGTCCGCCATTTTTCACTTTCTCATGTCCACTAGTAAAAGATAAGATGTCATGTAATACTCACAGATACAACTCATATTGCCCTCTTAGGGCTCACCACCAGGGATTTTTTTCTACAGTTTTCCTACATTCTTAAAATAAATATGCATATTTTGCAAAAAAAGAGGAAAATGTATTGTTCATCTATAAATAATCAACATCTATAAATCAATATTTTTATATTTCTTCAATATTATGTCTTTTGCCATGCTTCTTAGGATTGTAGTTGGTTCCCTCCTTCAAGGCAATAAGTACACAGTCTTATACCTTTGTCTTTTTGTCTGATTTTCAATAAACTTTTTGCTTCAAATCAAAGTTTATCATGTTGTGATTTACCTCATAACTGTCTGGTTTGGTTCATAGCTTATAACTTCTAAACAAAAAGCTTTTTCTAATCTTTATGGGAAAAATTAATGGGGGGAAATACTTCCGGAACCAAGGCTGCTAAAAAAAGACAGCTCTAGATGTGTTGTCAATAGTATCTTGGCAGCTGCACATTTAGTTCTACAACTTGTTTATTTTCTTTGTGTCATTTAATATCCGAACTCACTGGACATATGTAGCCTTATAAATCATAGGCAACATTAACAATAAATAAAATTTATTTTTGTGTATTATTATTGCATAGCTTATTTGCATTTACAAAGAGCCAGGTTTCACCTTTTGTTTGTCTTTGTTGTCAGAGATCATTGAATATTCTGTTATGTGTTTCCTCAGAGGCTCTGCTGGATACTGTTTTGTGGAGATGGCAGATGAGGCCAGCGTTGATCGTTGTGTGCAGAGGCTTAATGGGAAGCTGGTTCCAGGATCTAATCCGGTGAGATGCCAAACTTGCACCCATTAAATAGTGTAGTTCATCTATACAATTTAATTTATATTTGATTTCAATACATTCATATATATATATATAGATTATTGTAGGAAGGCATATCCAGCATGGCCCCCACCTCATGAGACATTTCAGTTATTACTCTATATATTACTAGTGATGGGCAAGTTACAAAGCTCAATTTCTTCCCTAAGGAAGGTGGTTGAGGCTGTTTATAAAATGACTTTGTTTGAAGCTGGTGAATAAACTCTGTTAGGAACTAGCTGACGAATGGGATAAAGCCAGTACTGATTGGTGGAGGTATGTGGAAATAATAGCTTCCTTACTCAAATAATAAGACACTTTGTTAGCGAATTATGTCCATACTACAGGCAAAGTGTCATCTCATTTTCTCAATGGTTGTATTTCTTTTTCTTTTCAGCCCAGGAAGTTCAAGCTAAACTATGCAACATATGGGAAAAGGCCAGAGCCTGGGTAAGCACACCATGTCCAGAGTAACATTTTGGTCTCTGATTTCTTTTTGAAGAAAACAAACAGAAGGCAGCTGGGTCATTCTGTGACAAATCAAACAGAGTTGCCCGGCTCAAAGACTAACAAAAATAGGGATGAAAGCCAAAATATTAAATGCCATGGAAAAATATTTACTGAGTAATCCAGTATTTTGTAGAAGGGGGTCAAAATGACAATTTTCACCTGAGATTTGGAGCCAAATTAGAAGGGTTTANTTAGAAAGGTGGCAGCATCATTATTGGGGATGCACGATATTGAATTTTTGTCTACATATGATATGCCGATATTTTTCAACTCCTTTTGGCCGAAGCAGATGGTACTCAAACAGGTATGTTCTATGCCAGTGGATTTCAACCTGTGGTTTGTGACGATATTGCACGGGGGCCACCATTTAGCAGTAGCTTCTCACTGCAGAACACGAGATCCAGGATCCAGATTTAGGGGGTGGACCAGGTAGGGTTGGGGATATGTAAAGTGGGAGAAGATGGATCTAGATCCAGGGGGTGGAGATGGGTAGGATTAGGGATTAGGGGATGGAGGCAGGTAGGTTTAGGGATATGTAAAGTGGGAGGAGCTGGTTCTGGATCCAACCACCCCCTCCTCCCCTGGATCTTGTGTTCTGCAGTGAGGACCATCTCCCATTTAGCCTATTAAAAATAATAATTTTATGTATGTAAAAATGTCTAATTAAATATAATAATTCAATAACTATATATAAACTGTTACTCTGTATTCACTATTTAAGCTTGCTGTTTGGTGGTAATAATAAACCACCAATTTGTCTACCATACTTTTGCTGCATAGTTACTGTAGGCCACAACAGATTTAAACATGGATAAATGGTTATCAACAGGGACGCTGAAAAGGACAAAGGCAGATGTTTCTTCAGCAACAAGTAAGGATAAATCTTAAGCAATGCCTGACATCAAAAAGACTAAAAATAAAGCTAAAGGAAGAAAATAAAGTGCGACTACGTAGCGCTAGTCTTCACATGTGTAGGAGCGAAGAACAAGCAGCTGTGTTGCTGAAATAAAGCTTTACATTATTTAGCTTATATTAGCTTTACTTTTTTTAGCTTTTCACGTTACTTTACCGGAATAAGCTTCACGTCAAGCCTGATCTCCTTTTGCGACTTTCTTAAGCCCGATATACAGTGCTTAGTAAATGCTAAACAAACACCAACCTTTGCATTATGTGAGTCACAAATATTTTAGTTTATGAGGTCTAATTGTTATGTGCCAGAGTCTCTTGAGGCTCAGTCTGGCCTGGTTCCACGGGGGTGCAGAGAGTGCTAAGCATCCTCAAATGAAAGCAAGAGCACTCTGTTGAAGCTGTAATAGGATATTGGCGAAACAGATTTTGCAAACTCTCCAGTGCATATGTCTTCTCTCTCTGGAGAACGCCAAATGTTTCTATTTACAACATGCTTTTGCAGTGTTGAGCAATGTAGCCAATCACAGACACATCTATTGATTTCTTGAACGCAGTGGCCAATCAGAGGTGTTTAAGTTATTCAGAATCCACTCAGTGCTCAAAACGTTGGAGTTTGTGTTCAGTGCAGAGTTATGCAAGCTTGTGAATCCTCATTTTAACAAAATGTAGACACATTGTAAAGTTATTTATTGTGCAGTATAGACCTCTTCATTGATTAACGGCCACTTACACGTTGCAAATGCGCAATTCACTCTTAAAATTGCAGTGATTGACCTAGTGACCATAGCAATGCACAGGACAAAAGTCTGATATATGTGCATTAAGGCTAGAGCACCCAATTTTATTCTGGAACCGATTGGGCTCGGTAACCCATTATCTGCATTTTCTGTTCATTGCCAGTTTATGCAATAAAGACCGTGTTAACAATCTCTGTAAGTCCTCATTAACCAGCGCAACACGGATAGTCGGATCTGTTAAAAATCTTTCAGTGGGCCACGAAAACTTGCGTTTTTGGTTGTTCTATGCAATTGTTTTGATAGGAGACGAGATGCATTTCTAGTTTCAACAGAATTTGTTTCTCAGACATTCCTCTTTAAAAGAAAGTATCAATTGTATTCGATACAAGTCACGATACTGAACTCATGATACAATATTATAGCAATATTTTAAGCCAAAATAAGGAAAGAGTTTAATTATTATTACTTTATCTTTATCATCAGCCATTTCAGTTTGGATAGTGCATTTTCACATCTATGCTCAAAAAAGGGGGGAAACAGTTAAGGGGTTAAAATGAAGATGCCAAAAGGAAGGTTTAAGAACCAAAAAGTTACAGGCATGCAAACTTTGGGGGAAGAAAACACAAAAAGTGCTTTTCCCATTTTTGAACTGTCACCATTGGCATATAATATAACAAAGATTGCTAAAGACAAAATAATTTACTAATAAACTTACTAATCTCTGTGTAAAAATAAAATAATGTTGCAGTCATTTTCGCTCCAAATCTGAAAATTTCCAAAATATACATCTATGGCATTTCATATTTTGGCCTTCATCACTATTAATTGTTTGTCTTTCTTCAGGAAAAATATAAACAGAATTTTTAAATTTTAGCTGGGGAAGTTTCCAAAATTTGGTTGATTTGACGCTGAATGGCCCAGCTGCTTTTTCTTTTCTTTTTTTTTTTCTTTTTTTTTGGTAGTTAAATGAGACATTGTTACAGTGTCACCTAAAAATTGTGGAGGGTTTTTTTTTTTTTACTTTATGTAGTTTACTTTCTTCCTCAGCCCAGAATTCTCTGTCTTTGTTGGAGATCTCACATCAGAAGTGGATGACTACCAGCTTCATCAGTTCTTTCTGAAAAAATTCCCTTCATGCAAAGGAGCCAAAGTTGTCACTGATCCCTATGGGAATTCCAGGTATGAAATGTTTTAGCCATCACATCTGTACTGCATAACCTTACTTGGATTTCTCTGACAGTTTGACCTACTGATCTTCACCACAGATGAGGTAGTTGAACAAGATGAGGTCTCCTTTACATTTTATTTTACATTTTTTTTCAAAAGCTTATTTTTCGATACTCTTTACCCTTCCTCTCCTAAAAAAGGGCCAGACAATACATGGATGTGATTTGCCATTGTTAACAAATCTGCTAAAACTATTGTTTTCCCCATATAGGGTAAGCAAGAGCAACTCACAATTGAAGTGATGCTACTTCATGTTAAAAGTAAAAGAGAAGTTTCAGTTCTACCATCAAATAAATTTCTTACTTTCTGAATACATATTGAAATATGCGTATACTGCATGATGAGGCGCATGAAGAGTGAGAAAATGGGTGCTGATGATGTAGTTCTTTCAAATGCACAGGGGTTATGGCTTCGTGAAGTTTAGCGATGAGAACGAGCAGAAGAAAGCCCTTGAGGAGTTTCAGAACGCATCAGGCCTGGGAGGAAAATCCATCAGGATAAGCATTGCCGTCAACAAAGGGTACATTTCATATGATTTGTTTAATGTTTAACTTGCAGTATTAGGAAATAAATGTAAATATTAATTTAATTAATTTAATTGAAGCCAAACCTGTATGAATTGCTTTCTTCTGCTGAACACAAAAGATGATATTTTGAAGAATGTGGGTAACCAAACAGTTAATGGACCCCATTGACTTCCATAGTATTTGTTTTATGGAAGTCAGTGGTGCCCCACAACTGTTTGGTTACCCACATTCTTCAAAATATCTTCTTTTGTGTTCAGCAGTACAAATAAATTTATACAGATTTAGAACAACTTGAGGGTGAGTAAATGATAACAGAATTCATTTTTGGGTGAAATAACCCTTTAAGTTTTGTTGTGGTCAGTGAGACTTGTCCTGATATTTAAACTTTTCACATGACAAATTCACATAAAATCTTATTATATTCTCTCTTTTACATTTTAGCAACAAATCAAGCAGTTACCACAACCAGAATAACAGCTACAACAGCAACTATCAGCAGCAGTACTATCAACAGCCCTACAACAGTTACTATCCAGGGTGGGGCTATGATCAGTACAGCAGTTACAACTACGGATATAACCCTTATGCTACCCCCCCGCCAGTTCCACATGGGATGATGGGAGTGCCCCCACCCATGGGGGTGCCCCCCATCACCTCTGATATGCAGGGATCCACAGAGGTATCTTAGCAGCTCTGTTAACAAAACAGCAGTATATATATATATATATAAAAAAAACATTTTATTAATCTTAACCATTTCTGTTCTGGAATTGACCATTTTTATTTTGCTTTAGCAGTCCCATGATGGCACTGAGGATGTTGAGGAGGACCCTGCAGAAGGTAATATTTAGGTCCACTGATTAATTGATCAAATTGTTGATTATAGAAAGAACATGCATTAGTGTGTTACTTACCATCTTTCTTCTTCCTCAGACCCTAACCTACAGGTGGATGTGGATGCACTAAATAAGCAATACATGGAACGCAGCGAGGAGCTTTATGATTCACTCATGGATTGCCACTTGCTGCCATTGGACAGTGTCACATCTGAAATTCCTATGATGAACGGTTCCTGACTGTCTGTACCAACCACAACCCAGGATTATTATACTTTGTGAAGGAACATACCTTTTTATAATGCTCTGAGCAAGTTTTCAGAGAATGTGTTTTCTCCTTTCCAGCCTTTTATTTGAAGCTTCATCCCAGCAGGCAAGATGTTTTTCTTGTGCATGCCCATCACCTTTTTTCTTATTTTCAAAGTTAGGTAGTTCAGGTTTTGTTGAACAGGATTTTTTTTAAGATAGATGGAAATATTCTACTTCATTACCATAGACATTTTTAACCGGGAGCTGTTCCTACTCTTGCCTTATTAAACTTTTCCATTCGAAATTTGAAGCATGCTTTGTTGGTACTATAACTAAACTTGTGTGGTTAAAATTAGCATTGATATCTCTTTAAATATACCCCATTTTGTCTGTCATGAGACCACTGATGGTTTTTGTAAGCTTTGTTCAAGAGATGGGTCATTTTTAGCAATGTTTGCAAAGCAAGACAACTGCGAAAAAATGAATACAACACTGACCCAGAATTAATCTCTGTCCTGAAATTACATATGCGTTTGAGCATAATTGAATCACAAGTTTTTTATTTAAAGCTGAGATTTTCTGAAATTCTTTGAGTATTTTTGTAATAAAAAAACAAATGGAGATTGTCAAGGGTGAACCTAATAAATTACTGTGATGTCTCATTTGTCTCTTCATTTGTTAGGAATAATTTTATCTGTGAAATCATATTGTATTAGGATCAAAACTATTGGCAAAAAAAAAATCTTGAAATCAATAAAGGGATAGTTCACCTGTTGTTCCAAATGCGTTTGACTTTTTTTTTTTTTTTCCTCGGGTGCAAAAGATATATGCTACTGAGTCTCAAGGAAGTAACCAAAAAAATGAGTTCTTAATTTTTATTTTGGACTGAACTATCCCTGCACCTTCTCAACCCCCGTCTATGATGTTGAAAAGCTGTTATTAATAGAGTGAGAATTTAGTAAGCATATGTATGAATGAAATATATGAATACCAGAAATTTTAATTTATAAATTAATCAAGTATACATTAATTTTGTATTGACGAGATTTGTCTGTATATCCTGCAGGTTTCACTGGTATAATACAGAACTACACATAATTCAGCCAAGCTTTATTTCTTCAAGCCTTCTCTAGTTGATCTCTTTAGCATTATTTTCACACAGTGGCTCAGATGTCTCATCCTGTTTGCTCTGTGTAGACAAAAGTCCCACCCCTGGCCTCCCCGGGCAGTACCAACTAGGTCCAAGTCGGTACCAGCCCTGATACAATGCTCTCCAGCTCAAACAACCCAGTGCGCCTCCCAGAAGCTGAGTAGGAAACTGTGGGAAGTAAGCCAGCAGACAGAGTAGCAGGAACACCCAGAGACTCAACAGCAGGACACAGAACAGGAAGAGGATGCGCAGCGGGGCTTCAGAGGGTCCACCCAGGTTAAGGTAGGGCCCAAATACTGCAGTCTCTTCAGCTAGAAGCAGGCAGCACAAACACAGCAGGAGGGCATCTTCAGATACTTCATAACCACGCCACAACATGCCAGAGCGGACACAGGCCTCCTTTGTTTCACCTTCCCGTAAAAGCAGTAAAGGCTGGCCATCTCCATTGGTCCCTGAAGCCAGCTCAAGAGTGGAGCTGAGGGGCTCGTAACAGCTCCCGGTGGCATTCTCCAACAGACAAAGCAGTTTGCGGAAGCCCAGCCACAATCCACCTGCCACAGCTAGCCGAGAAAGGTGTCTCAGAGAAAGTGTGAGTGAGCGACGAACTGAGAAAGAGAGGACGAAGACAAAAGAGCCAACAAAGATGCAGGTCCAGCCCCAGCCTGAGCGCAGGAAAACCCTAAAAATGAATGGTGAATGACATATTACTCTATTAATATTGAGCACAGTGTCTTGTTTCCTTCATTCTGTTTTCACTCATTAGCAAGTGCAATTGTTAGTGTTGAAGCAGTTCTTTATTGCATATGCAGCTTGTGAGAGACTCTGTACTTAAGGTAAAGACAATTTATATCTATATATCCATAACAGTATCAAAAAGAGCATCAAATTATAGGTACACTTTTTTGATGGGTGGCCTGTGCCTGTAGTTAGAAATTCATATTATATAAAACACACCTTTTAAAGGTTGTGAAGTAACTAGTAAAATAAGAGCCATTCCACAAAACTGGTTTGATTCAAGTCCCTCTGATCTTAAGAGTGTTTTTATTTTTAAAAGCTTTTTGTATTAACTGAATCGTCTCCTTTAATAAAGTTTAAAAAACATGACATACATTTTATCTTTATATTAGAAATTATCTTGTTTTTTCAGTTGACACCACCTATTTTGTCATGTCCCTCATGGCCTTCTATGAAAGTGTACTTGGGATATGAATAATAAAATTAGAAAAAAGTCCATACATTTTGCCATTCCCATAAATATTATCTATCTGTGCTTTTTTGCTGGTAATGCTTTTTTTCTAAGTAAATTCATGATTATTCATTAAAATCACATCATTACAGCCCCATACCTCAGTAACCTCTCAACCCCGTTACACAAATCATCACCCCCCCCATAAAAAAATGAACTGATCCTTATGACATCAATAACAGGAAGTGACATCATAGATGTCTTCTGAACAACATTGTGTGCAGATACAGGTAAGTTACCACCTTCTTTTATAACTATTTATATTGTGTTATTGTTGTCAAACTCAACGACTCAACCCTGTTACATCAAATAAAGATAGAAAACTATTACTTGTGAAAATGATCTTTGTTATTTCAACAGTATACATGATTTCTTAATATCATGCATGCCATGTGCTCTCCTGTTATTCACTGCATGTAGAGCAGTGGCCATTTTGAGCAAAAACTCACAACCCCGTCACACTCAACCCCGTTACTTCCTTGATCATAACGGGGTTGTGAGATTGTGATGGGGTTGTGTTTTTATCACTTTGGTTCTGAAGTTATCCAGTAATTTAAATGAATTATTATATTTGATCAAGAGTCTTATACCTATTCATAGTATAGGTGCAGCTGTCTTTATGAGTGAGTCATTGAATCATTTACTCAACACTGATTTGTTCAGAAACACTATTAGGCTACTGCGCGTTGCACGGAAATGCAATGGTTTGGTTTTGCTTTGCATTCTTTTGGAAATATCTTTGCTTGCGGAGAAAAAATAGACAAAAAGAATAGGCAATAGAGTTTCTAAAATGTAAGTTACTCAATATTAACTTCTTATTTATTGAACTGTTGTGTAAAACAATGCCACAATCATGCTGTTGTGATTGGCACAAGGCCGTGTCATATTGCTTAATTTAATTATTGAATTTGAATGATATACATTTGCACATATTTGCATTTGTGCAGCTTACCTGTAGAGAAAGTGAGTCCTCTTTGCAAACACACTATAATGGGAAACCCATAGATTCAGGAGGGGACCAAACAAAAGTAATGCTGACAGCAACAAATGAAAATGACGTCGAAATGATGAGTTGCCAAGAAGTCCAGCTGCCAGGTCAGTAATGACCACAAGGATAGAGTTTAGAAACATTTGTATTTTCCTTAACCACACCAGCGAATTACAGTTAATATGGATTGGTTGTTGTTAGTTTCTCTCAGAAATCCTACAAAAACTTCCTCAATGACAGCTGCAATGTGTCAGAGTTGCAAAAATTATATTATTGTAACATGTAAAAAAAAGAAACAGAGTTATTAAACAGTAAGCATGTCCAATGATAAATTCAAATGTCTTTTCCAATTGACAGTTTGCAATAGGATGTTCTCATTCACTGGAATCACTTTTCTAGCAACGCATGTATTAGATATGCTTCTGTAGTTAGTCATATATTGATGCATTTAATCGAGGTATAAAATGGCATGTGCTACTTTAATGGTTTCCTCTTCTTATAATCGTTGTCCTCTAACCTTCAGGAGATTTTCACGGCCTATCTCTCCTCTGATCTGTATCTTTCCGGAAATCTGTGAGCACTCCCCCTTTATGTGCTTGCAGCCAACAACTTCCGTTTACTCCTTACGTCCAAGAGAAAGAAAATCCTGTTCATTCCTGATTTCCATGTTCTTTGAATCCGTGGGTCTCTTTCATTTCTCTAGCAGCACAACTGCTCGAACAGAGGGTCTCTTGCACCTTTCACATGGCCCACTCGCTCCCCACCCCCTCAAAACAGAAAAAGAAATGTTGTCGCCTTCTGTACATTCGTGTTGGCGGGTGTCATGTTGCAATTACACAGTTCTGTGTGAAATGCTCTGTAACTGTTTTGTTTTGTGAATGTTGATCAAAAAACAAAATGACAAATGTGAATTGACAATGAAAAATGAAAATGTTAATGTTCACAACAGATTAACCATTGAACATCTCGGTAAAACATTTTAGTGCTCTTTTTCAAAGGATGAGTGTAAAGTAATGCTCTTAAAATGTCAGTGGTTCACTGCCATATAAATGTCAGTAAATGCTATTACAGTGGGGTACAGGGGTGCTTTTCAATTCATCTATATTTAGCTCTAACCTTTGTACTGTATTTTCATCCCTCTCTGCTGCTTTCTCCATTCTTAGATTCAGCTGTTGGTGCTGCCTGTCTCTGTCAATCACTGAGTCCCTTTATGGCCTCCACTGTCTGCACCGACTGCATTATCTTCTCTGGCTCTTCCAAACACCAGTCTGCTCTCTCTATCCCAGGCTTTCTTTAATTAGCTCCATATTAAGATAAATGTAGTGTCTTTGGTATGTGTTTTAAGAGCATGCAGTGTACACACACTGGTGAAGTGTTCCTGTAAATAAAAAACTGTTTTTCATATAAAATTCAAGACATCCATATTTCCACAATATAAAGGGTTTTATATGATTAGATAGTAGTTTTTTAGTTCATGTTTAGATGAAGATTGTAAATGGAACTATTAAAAGCAAAGCAAGCTATAGACCTTGTGGGTAGACCCCATATTGAATTTTACACAAATAAAAACAAGGCTGTGAGGGATAGGTACTAGATAACATCCAAGGCGACATTCTCAGGACCTTGCGCAACGTTCCCTAAATGTTCTCTAAAGGTGACGAAAATTCAGAACCTTTACAGAACATTCGGGACGTTCCTAAAACGTCCTCTTTTGGTTATGAAAGTGCTGCAGTTCAAGGTTCCTTATATGACTTTAGGAGGATGTTCCATTTTGGGTATTTTATGGTCAAAAAAAGAACGTTATAAAGAGGACATTTGGGACATTAACAGAACGTTCCCACACGGTCCTCCATTGGTCATTTAATAACGTTCCCGATGAGTTTAGGGGGACGTTCTATTTTGGTTATTTTATGGTCGTGCAAGAACGCTACAAAGAGGACATTTGGGAAGTTATCAGAACGTCCTATATTAATAGTCCCCTAAACATTCCCAGAATGTCCTGAATGTTCCCTGAAGGTCCACCAAATAATGTTGCCCAAACCTTAAGAGAACTCCACATCGTGACCGTCTCTGAACGTTCTGGGAATTTTACGTTCCCAGAACATTCTCAGAACGTCCCCACTGGTGTTAAGGACGTTGTCTACGTTCTCAGTACATTCAGAGACGGTCACGATGTGGAGTTCTTTTAAGGGTTGGGGGACATTATTTGGTGGACCTTCAGGCAACATTCAGGACGTTCTGGGAATGTTTTACTATAGGACGTTCTGTTAACTTCCCAAATGTCCTCTTTGTAACGTTCTCACGTGACCATAAAATAACCAAAATAGAACATCCCCCTAAACTCATATCGGGAACGTTATTAAATGACCGACAGAGGACCATGTGGGAACGTTCAGTTAATGTCCTAAATATCCTCATTGTAACGTTCTTATGTGAACATAAAATTAACCAAATTGGAATGTCCTCCTAAAATCATATAAGAAACCTTGAACTGCAGCACTTTCATTACCAAAAGAGAAAGTTTTATGTCCCAAATGTTCTGTAAAATGTCAGAATTTTTGTCACTTTTAGAGAACTTTTAGAGAACTTTTAGGGAATGTTGCATTTGCTTTAGATGGGCTCTTGATTCTTGACATTTAACATTAGATTTTCTCTGGCTGCTTTAACTGTGTTGTCAAGACACGTTAGTTATAGCAAAAAATGCAAGACAAATTCTGATTAGATGAATTGGGTTATTTAATGATGATGATTCAATCATCATGGAGTGTCCTGATTCACTGATCATCACCAAAGTCTAAACTGTGAGTGTATTAACTGTTAGTTCTGCATTAATTAATGCTTAGTTTTTTCAAATTTTTTATTTATTATACAAAGTTTTGAGCAGTGTCTTTTAGACTCACACAGACATCATGAATCAGCGTATGATGCTCAACAATGGTGACACTAAACAAAAATATTTTTTGTGACTTTAGTAGCTTGTTTTGTGATGCTCAGAACTGATCTGGGGTGCGTTTCCCAAAGCCAACCATCATCGCAAGTTCCGTCGTTACCAATAGAATTCAATGGAACTTGCGACCATAGTTGGCTAACGATGCTTTTGGGAAACGCACCCCTGTTTATCTGAATTTTTTCACCATTGTTTAGGATCATACGCAGAATCTTGATGTCTGTGTGAATCTAGATGATGCTGTCTGAATCTCTGCACAATGATAACTTTTTTAAAATATTAAAGCAGGACAGGATTTTATGCATTATCGTAGGACTACAACAACATGAAAGAAAATACAACATTCAGAGATCAGTGAATAAGACCACTGTGTGGTGATAAAATCATCAACAAAATCCATTTGATCACACTTTTTTTTTTAACAAATGCTGTAGAATCACACAGTTACAACAATTGGAGAAAAAAATGTCAAGAGTCAGGAGCCCAACTAAAGCAAGCGCTTACCTCCATAACAGTGACATCTATAAATTTTGATAAAACAACGACACCTCATTAAGAAGATTTGAATGAAAGAAATAAAGTCAATACTGGTTTGTAATAAATTAAGATGCTGAGATCTAGAGAGATCCGTTAATGTTTCATGTTGTTTCTGTTATCTGAGATTTGTGAGGTTAGAGTAGCGCCTGTGCTTCAGTCAGTGATGATCCACAAACACTGATGTTGTACAGCATGTTGCTTTATTTAAAGGCTGCAGTAACTGTGTAGTTGCTGACGCTGTGATACAGCAGTTACATTATTTCATGCATGTGCTGTTGTTTTTTTGTCTTTTGTAAGAAATTTAAGAAAAAATTGTTTTTGTTTGAACAGCCACTTTTATTAGTCAATTTAGCTCTAATTTTCAATTTAATTTTTTGACAAGGGCATTAGGGACGTTCTGAGAACATTTCCAAATAAAATCTGGTTCCCTAAACGTTCAGAGAAAGTCCTGAATGTTCTGTGAAGGTCCGCCAAATAACGTCCCCCAACCCTTAAAAGAACTCCACATCGTGACCGTCTCAGAACGTACTGGGAACGTTAATAGGCAACGTCCTTAACACCAGTGGGGACATTCTGAGAATGTTCTGGGAACGTAAAATTTCTAGCGGGGATGCCATTTTAAAAAATCACAACTTTCAAAACTGTTTAATGGAGTTTCTGTCAACTATAAGTCTTTTCTAAAGATGTTTCATCAGCCAAAGAATTTGCATGTAGTTAAATAATCCATTTCACAAACTGTATGTCTATCCTTCTTTTCATTCCTGTGAAAGGCTACTTAATTTATGTGCTACCCTGCACAGTCCATATTCAAGCCAAGAATCAATAACCTATGAAATGATGTTAAGTTGATCATCAGGTTGAAGATTTCAAATCAACACACACACACACTTGTATATGTGGTTTATGGGGACTCTCCATAGACACAATTTTTATACTGTCCATGTGATCAAACTATATTAATATCCCCTACCCCTAAAAACAACCCTCACAGAAAACTCTATTATTTTAAATACATGTGTATGTTTTTGTACAACAGATTTAGTGAAAAGAACGTGTGCTTAATTACCCTGTTTTCAGCTTGTGCTCACTGGATTCAACTGTTTACCAGAAGGAGGCGCTTTAAAGGAATAAATCAAATAAAAAAAACCTCTCTTCAACCCTAGAGCTACTTGATCATGGTATCTTAGGCAATGACGCCCCCTGGTTCTTGAATTGAGGTTTCACAAGATTCAAGTATGAAGTCAGAATATCTTTCAAAATAAGATTTATTATTACCGTTTTTTTTTTTTACAAACGCTAGGACACATTTCTCAGTACTTACGTCACCTTTTTAAAAACTCTTCACACAGTTCTCTTAACCAGCTTTCATCTTGGCACAGCAGTTAACTTCACATTCAAAATGCACTAAAACTACCAAAACACTTTATTCATGTCTCAAATCAACTCGTTCTTCCAGAACATTGGCAAAGGTTTTCAATCAACAAACACACTTTGTCACTTATAAAACATCGACCTAAAGAACACTAACATCAGGTAGCATTACCCAGCAAACATTCGGACGTCTATTGACCGTTGAAAAGACGTCCGTCCGACACGTCCCGTCATGGTTGAAAAATAGTTCCAAAATGAAAGTTGAACCGACGNTAATGCACGTGTAAAAGACGTCACCTAGTGACGTCCTCTCACAACCGATTTACAACAGGGTATATATTGAACTACACGCAGCTAAAAGTCAAAGTAACAATTATATACATGCATCCCCATTGAACTATAGACATGTACAAACATATCTGAATGCATTTTTAGGGAAACGTTCTGTGTTACATATTTTTGCCGATTTATGCCGTCCTACCGCGACTATTTTTGGCCGGGGACACGACGTCGCCGTCGGACCAATGTTTGCTGGATATAGGCTACCACTGTTTTCTTTTGTAATATTTCTTTACAAAACAAGAACGACACTGACTACTGCTTATAATTCAATGCACTGCAGTATATGTTACATGGTCCATGTTTATATTACAGAACAAAATTATTCCTAAGTTTCCCCTTTTGAATGGATGATAATGAAATCGAAAGACACATGCTTCCCCCGCTAGAAATTTTACGTGCAGAACATTCTCAGAATGTCCCCACTGGTGTTAAGGACGTTGCCTAGTAATGTTCCCAGTACGTTCTGAGACGGTTCTTTTAAGGGTTGGGGAACGTTATTTGGCGGACCTTCACAGAACATTCAGGACGTTCTCTGAACGTTTAGGGAACCAGATTTTATTTGGAAATGTTCTCAGAACGTCCCTGCTGCCCTTGTCAAAAAATTTAATTGAAAATTTTAGCTAAATTGACTAACAAAAGTGGCTGTTCAAACAAACTAATTTTTCTTCTTAAATGTCTTACAAAAAAAAAAAACTCTTTACATGTATTTCCTGGATTATTATTATGAAATGTTTTCTGTGAAATGCAAATTTCTTGTAGTAAGTCATTAGCTGACATGTATGCGCATCAGCAACTACACAGTTACTGTCTTTAAACAAAGCAACATGCAGCAGAACATCAGTGTTTCTGGATCATCACTGACTCTCCAGCTCAATGGTAACCTCACAAAACTCAGATAACAGAAACAACATTAAACACTAACAGATCTCTCTGATCTCAGCATCTTCACTTATGACAAACCACTCTGACTTTATTTCTTTCATACAAAACTTCTAAATGAGGTGTTGATTAAAATTGGTTGTTTATTAAAATGTATAAATGTCACCGTTACGGAGGTAAACGCTTGCTTTAGCTGCGCTCCTGACCCTTGAAGTTTTAACTGTACATTTTCTTCAATTGTTGTAACTGTGTGATTCTAAAGAATGTTTGTTACAAAAAAAATTGTGAGAAAAAAAAAATCAGATCAAATGAATTTGGTTGCTCATTGTTGATGAATCATCATCATGAATCATGTGGTCTTAATCACTGATCTCTGAATACTGTATTTTTTTTATGTTGTCATAGTCCTATGATAATGCATAATATCCTGTCCTGCTTTTATATTTTGAAAATTTTTATCATTGTGCAGAAATTCAGACAGGCTCATGTAGACTTACACAGACATCAAGATTCTGCGTATGAACCTCAACAATGGTGAAACAATTTTCAGATAAACAGATCAGTTCTGAGCATCACAAAACAAGCTACTAAAGTCACAAAAAAGATTTTTGTTTATTGTCACCATTGTTGAGGTTCATACACTGATTCATGATGTCTGTGTGAGTCTCAAAACTCGGCCAGAATGATGAATTTAAAAACTATCCTGTAACTAATGCAAAACTAACAGTTGACACACTCAGAGTTTAGTCTCTGGAGAGGATCAGTGAATCAGGACACTCCATGATGATTGAATCACCATCACAAAATAACCAAATTAACCTGATCAGAATTTTTGCTGTAACAAGCATGTTTTGGAAACACAGTTAAAGTAGCCAGAGAAATTGTAACATTAAAATGTCAAGAATCAAGAGCCCAACTAAAGCAAACGCTCACCTCCATAACGGTGACTTCAAACTTGATTACTTTCTATAAAACACCCACGTAGAAGGCGACGTTCTCCTGACCTTGCACAACGTTCCCTAAAAGTTCTCTAAAGGTGACGAAAATTCTGAACCTCTAAAATGTTCTCTTTTGGTAGTGAAAGTGCTGCAGTTCAAGGTTCCTTATATGATTTTAGGAGGACATTTACAATTTGGTTAATTTTATGGTCACATTTGAACGTTACAAAGAGGACATTTGGGACATTAACTGAACGTTCCCACACGGTCCTCTGTCGGTCATTTAATAACGTTCCCGATATGAGTTTAGGGGGACTTTCTATTTTGGTTATTTTATGGTCACGGGAGAACGTTACAAAGAGGACATTTGGGAAGTTAACAGAACGTCCTATAGTAAAAACATTCCCAGAACGTCCTGAATGTTCTGTGAAGGTCCACCAAATAACGTCCCCCAACCCTTAAAAGAACTCCACATCGTGACCGTCTTTGAATGTACTGAGAACGTTACTAGACAACATCCTTAACACCAGTGGGGACGTTCTGAGAATGTTCTGGGAACGTAAAGTTTCTAGCGGGGTAAACTGTCACCTGGTAACGCTCCCTTTCTTCGTACGTTGAATATGGAAGGCGGTCTGGCGGAAGCTGGATATTTTACTTCATAACTCTTTAAATATGGATATTTTTTACACAAACGCATTGTTTTGCCTCAGAAGGCCTTTATTAACCCCCTGGAGCCATCTGGAGTACACATTTATGATGGATGGATGTAGATGGAAGCCATTTCTTCAACTCATAGAGACCCCTATTCACTGCCATTATAAAGCTTGGATGGGTCAGGATATTTATTAATATTTCTCCGACTGTTTTCATCAGAAAGAAGAAAGTCATATACACCTGATGGCATGAGGGTAAGTAAAGCTTGGGCTAATTTTCATTTGAAAGTGAACTAATCCTTTAATAATAATCATTATTTCATTTGGTAAAATGAAAATTCAGATCAGGAA
>RJVU01044706.1:7469955-7537557 GCA_003731715.1 Anabarilius grahami
ATATATACACAAATACTAATTACTGACACCCCAGACGTTCACTGACTCTTAAAATATGACCCATTTTAAAAATGGGCTCTTGAGAATGGCTGGAGTCACTGTGTCATTCTCATAGAATGAACAGCATGTCTGTGGTTTATCAGCTGCCCTTATGCTTTAAATAGCCACACAATAGTACCTTTAAACCATCCTGTAGTTATACAGTATGAAACAACCCATCACACATTCTAATGCTCATAAAATACCAATTACAGATACATTAAAAATGAATTTCACCTTTATTTTTGTATCATATTCTTGGCCTTTTTGTATAATCAGTACATGCAAATTTGCACCAGTACTGTAATAAATCCACTATAACTGGCCTGTTTTCATAGAATTCTCCACTGTTGATCACTTCGTATATTGCAAATCTCAAGGCTTATATTATTAACAAGATGATTGGCGACCATTTTGCTTCATAACTTCATTTAACCTTTTAATAGGTTCTTATAATACCCAGATAAAATATGTTGTCTGTTCTCTTGACTGAAGAGCACAGTCATTCCTGGCTCTTACCATTAATCCTCTGCTAAAGCTTTGATTGACATCCAGGGCAGCTGCATGGCTGGGTGTGCTTCGTCCCGCCGCTGGGCTGGAATAACTGCTAAATCCATTCAGTTGGTGATGATACAGACGCACTGACAAGCGTCATTGTCTCAAATACTGAACTTTCAAGATGAGAGAATCCAATTAAAGAGGAATATTTTCATTCGGTTTATTAAAAATAGTATTGACAATCCTGAGTGTATAGTCTATACATGCTATAAAGGCTCGTGACCTCAGATGCCACTTTTTATTAAAGAACTTGATGTAGATCTTTATTAAGAGTTCAACAGACAAAGTGCTAATAAAGGACATTCACACTATTCAAGCACTGCTCTATGTGCTCTCAGACATCCTGTTTATTAAATAGGGGGTCAACATTGTTATGACAACCTGCTATCCTGTTACTTTTTGTTTGGAACATTAGGACTGTTTAACGGCCATATGTAAGTAGTCTGTTGTGACTGTGTGCTTGTTTGGGGAATGGTGTGACTGTGAGACCTCTCAGGAATGAGGAAAGCAGAATACTCCTATGGCTAATTGCCACCAAATGTATGTTACATCTAGCACCTTGTTATCCTTTCTTAATGCTGTCAGAAACCTTTCAGTAACTACTTTAATCTCAGCTGTCTCTCGTTGAAGCTGGAATGATGAGGGTGCTTGCATGTTGTTCCTTTTAAAAAAACATAGGTAGGCCTAATTTCCTAATAAAGTCTTAATTTAGTGTAACTTTTTAGTAAGGTTGTATAGATTAACATGAAGTAATAATAAACATTACTTTTAAAGCATTTATAATTTTTATAGTTATCTTATTAAATATAATACATAATTATAATAATTATCTTGTTTAATGATAATATCTACATATAGGCCTACTTATATGTATAACATTTAGGGGCGGTTTCCCAGACAGAGATTAAGCCTAGTCCTAGAATAAAATGGCCCTTTAAACCAGATTAACAGAAATTAGCTTTCTCTGTCATTGTTTAAAAGAGTCCTAGACTTAGTCTAGTCCAGAGTTTAATAAGCTGATTTCCTGGAGGAAGACTAGAGCTACTCCAGGACTAAATTGAGGCTTAAATTAAACATACCAGGAGGCAGGTTTAACTTCAGATTAACGTTGTGTTTCAAAGAAGACACATGTATTACTTGGATATATATCGATATTGGTATACACTGTGTGTGTGTGTGAGTGTGTGTGTGTGTGTGTATATATATAATATATATATTTCTTTTTATTTAAACAATTTATTTTGATTTAACACCATTGTTTCTAGTTCAAATGTGATTGCTTCATGTTAAATTGACTTGAAATGGTTACTAGAACTCACTTGATGTTTTCATTTTGAAATAACATGTTTCAGGCAAGTAACCCAATCAAAAAGGACTTTCACTTCCCATCATGCTTTGCACCAGGCTGAAGTGAGAGAGTAAATGTTGAAAAAGTTTTATTTTATGCATTTTTTAGAAATATGAGAATATGGAGAGACTTCTTACTGTTTAATGTTCTATTATGTAAAAGTTTTTATGTTAGTGTTTTTTTTTGTGGAGATTTCCATTGTGGTGAAGTGTTGAACTTCACCACAAGAATTGCCTTTTTTTATATAATGAATCAACCACTATGATAGTGCTTTGGATCAAACCAGTATAATTTTGAGACTGCCAACACTGATTATTGCATGTGTGAATAGTTACGTTTAGTTTGTTGTTAAAGGACAAAACAAAAGCATTAATAATCATAGAATTATTATAATTCATCTGTTTAAAAAGAATTCATTACCAACAGATTTCCAGGCATTTCTCTTTTTTTTTCACAGCTGATATATTTTGCTTGCTTTAAAATAAATGTCTCTTTTTTAGTTAAGTTGTTATATTGGAGTCTTTTTTGCTGCCATTGTTTTCCTTGGATTTGCTTCTCAGTTCCACGCAATTTTAAGCTTTTCTTGGTTCATTCCATGTTTTACAGGCAACCTCTCTCATGCTAATTCAGATTTGCACAGTTGGTTTTAAATTAATCTAGTTTATTTTAATTCAGGACTCCATAGTCCAGGTTTTAGTAATCCGTACTTAATTTGTGTTTCAGAAAGCCACGNTTTTTTTGGAGATTTCCATTGTGGTGAAGTGTTGAACTTCACCACAAGAATTGCCTTTTTTTATATAATGAATCAACCACTATGATAGTGCTTTGGATCAAACCAGTATAATTTTGAGACTGCCAACACTGATTATTGCATGTGTGAATAGTTACGTTTAGTTTGTTGCTAAAGGACAAAACAAAAGCATTAATAATCATAGAATTATTATAATTCATCTGTTTAAAAAGAATTCATTACCAACAGATTTCCAGGCATTTCTCTTTTTTTTTCACAGCTGATATATTTTGCTTGCTTTAAAATAAATGTCTCTTTTTTAGTTAAGTTGTTATATTGGAGTCTTTTTTGCTGCCATTGTTTTCCTTGGATTTGCTTCTCAGTTCCACGCAATTTTAAGCTTTTCTTGGTTCATTCCATGTTTTACAGGCAACCTCTCTCATGCTAATTCAGATTTGCACAGTTGGTTTTAAATTAATCTAGTTTATTTTAATTCAGGACTCCATAGTCCAGGTTTTAGTAATCCGTACTTAATTTGTGTTTCAGAAAGCCACGATGAACTATTCTGGATTAAGGCCTATTCTGGCTTAATTTAAACCCTGTCCGGGAAACCGCCCCTTAAAGTTCTATATATTGTATGTTTAATGACTAACTATACTTGACCGTCTTAAAATTATATACAATTATTTAAATGTTATTAAATTTAATATTTATAAGTACATTCATGATTCATGATTAAATAAACTAAGAGTCATAAATGCTAAAATAAAATGATCTTTGTTAGTTCTTCATACCTAATGCCTTAACCTTATTGAAAAGTGTTAGCCATTTTTTTATTATTTAAAGATGAATATTAAAACAGTACCTGTTTAAGAGTCAGTTCAGATGGATGTCCAGTATTGGTACAATAACTGTGTGCAAAATAAATCCCACAGGCGACAGATCCAACCCATATGAGTTTAGCCATAATAAATGTCATGACCACTGTTCTGCAGTGACAGGAACATGACAAGGTGTTGAAAGGTCTCTCTGGTGAACACTCCGAGTTGGCTGGGAATCTGCTGCATTAGTGACGTCCCCTGATAATCTGCCCTAACAAGAACCATCAGCACCCCTGTCTGCCACCGTATCACTGGACACCATATTGCCTCTTATGAAGCTCTTCTATGTTTAAATACACATCTTTGTCAGTATCAAGACAAAACAATGAAAATGCAACATTTAGGATACCGGATTTTGTAATGTCGAAACAGTATCTTAGTCGTTTGCATGCTTTCTTAAAGAAACTGTTTCAAAGTTTGGGGTAAACGTTTTGGTAACACTTTACAACAAGATTCATTTGTTAACATTAGTTAAAGGGATAGTTCACCCAAAAATGAAAACTCTGTCATCATTTACTCACCCTCAAGTAGTTTCAAACCTGTATGAATTTCTTTGTTCTGCTGAACATAAAGGAAGATATTTTAGAATGTCGGTAACCAAACAGATCTCGCCCCCCTTTGACTATTATAGTTACAGTTACATGTTTGGTAACTGACATTCTTCCAAATATCTTCAAAAATAATTTTCATTTTTGGGTGGACTTTCCCTTTAATGTATAAACTTACATGAACTAGCCATGAGCAATATATTTGTTCTTGTATTTGTTCATCTTTGTTAATGTTAGTTAATAAAAATACAGTTGTTCATGTTAGTTCATGTTAACAAATACAACTCTTGATTTTAATAATGTATTTGTAAATATTGAAATTAACATTAACAAAGATTAATAAATGCTGTAGAAGTGCAGTTCATTATTAGTTCATGTTAACTAATGTAGTTAACTAATGAACCTTATTGTAAATTGTTACCAATGTTTTTTTATGTTTTAAAGTCCCCAGTGCTGCATTTATTTTATAAAAAAAAATGCAGTAAAACAGTAATATTGTGAAATATTATTACAATAAAAAATGTTTACTATTTTAATATTTTATAATATGTAATTTATTCCTGTGATGGCAAAGCTGAAATTTCAGCATCATTACTCCAGTCTTCAGTGTCCACATGATCCTTCAGAAATCATTCTAATATGCTGATTGGTGCTCAAGAAACATTTCTTACAATTATTTATTTAAAACCAAGCCTTGTTGTTAGCTGAACCCTCTGGGTGTTCATGTTTAAATTTTATGTTTTAATCTTATACATTCGTGTTTTAAAAATGATACATTTCTTCAATTTATTTTGGCATTGATATTTCCAGCAGAATCTGACTGTCCTCCTGCAGTTCCCTTGGAGTTTTCGTGTTTTTCATTTTACATGTTGAAAACAGCTTCATTTTTGTGGAATCTGTGATTGTGAGAGCAAGTAAATGATGACAGAATTATTATTATTATTATTATTTTTTTTTTTGGTGGACTATTTCTTTAACTTCAGGATGGAAAAACACAATGTGTTTCCGGTGTTGAATTTCTTTAAATTCTATGAATTTAGTAAGTTCCTGTCATTCTAATTTAACTTCCTGTGTCTGACCAAATGTAAAATAAAAGAGAGCAAGTTCTTAGATTCTGAATTTTGCCCAACCCTGCAGTGTAGTAACATAAAAAGAAAAGTAATTTGGCATATTATGGCTTTAGCTACAGTAAACTATATATAGAGCAGTAAATGTCATCTTGTATAGCTTGGCGTGTGCTGGGAGCATTCCATATGACCTTGTGTTCTCCAGAGTACAGCAGTTTAAAGCCGATGTTGGGCCTGTTCAGCTGACAGGGTGGGGCACAAGAGGGGAGGGATGGAAACTAAAAGACCGAAGCACTTGGCTTGATATAACCACAGTATCAGCATAGTGGACGCTGCCCTAAGGAAAGGCCAGACCCCCACACCTTTAAAACACAGTGTCCTGGACCGTAACAAAACTACAGATAAGAGAGGGTCCTAGATAAATGAATGTGTGAGTGATAGGTGAAGGGCCAAAGAATCAGAGATGGAGAATATGTATTCCTGTGACTCACACAAAAGATATTCAGCATTCCTGGCCATCAGCCTGAACTCTTACAGTGGTGCACCTCTGAGTGCCAGGGCACCGAAAGATTGGCTTGTTTAGTGTGTTTGATGTGGAGGGGGCTCACAGGTCAGATGTCCTTGGCCTTATAGGGTTAGGGCAATCGAGGTTATAAATCCCATCTCTGCTATTGTGCTGAATCTCAGCATACTGTCCATCGGTCCCTCTGTGGTTTTTCGTGTGTACGTTCTTTCCTAGGAGTACGTGTATTGTGCTAATGCTGTACAGTTTTTGTGTTATACATTTACTTTATGAGTACATTTTCTCTGTATTTTAGGAGGAATTGCAAACACCTGGAGCCTCCATCTGCATCTGCTGTCTGTCATTAACCTAATAGGTAAATTTATGTTACCGATGCAAGAACGGGACGATTGCATTGAAAATCACTTAAACTGCATTCTAGTTCTTCTTTCTAGTTAACAAGTCCTTCTTTTGTATAATTTAAGGTTAACAATGGGTGATGCTGAAATGGCAGTTTTTGGGGCCGCAGCTTCTTACCTGCGGAAGTCCGACAGGGAGCGTCTAGAGGCTCAAACGAAATTATTCGACTTAAAGAAGGAATGCTTTGTGCCGGATTCAGTGGAGGAGTTTGTTAAAGCCAGCATCATAAGTCGAGAGGGTGACAAAGTCACTGTGGAGACACAGGGAGGGAAGGTCAGTGCAAAAAGAACATGATTTCCATCTTTTAAGAGTGTGTGAAAAAACATTTGTGTTTTTTTTTAATATGGCATTTGTGAATATTTGATCAGCCATGTAATTTAGATATTTTAGTATGATCCTAAATCATTACTGGTTTGAACTCATTTTTTCACACGCATATTTATAAAACATTTAACATATGATTGCATTTTTTAAGGCGGCTTCATTTCTCAAAGTCTCAAAATAGGCTACATAATGAACAATGCATTGAACAGATAAACAGTATACTCAAATAATTTATGCTGAATATTATACAACTAAGTCAAGAATCATTTAAACCAGAATTTTTTTTGACAAGCCTTGTTGGTAGCTGAACCCTCTGAGGGTTCATGTTTTAATTTTATACATTTGTGTTTTAAAAATTTTACATTTTTATTCAATTTCACTCTAAACTTTATCCTTTATCCTTTATTTGTATAGACTGTCACTGTCAAAGAGAGTGATATTATGCAACAGAATCCCCCCAAATTTGATAAAATTGAAGACATGGCGATGTTGACCTTTCTCCATGAGCCTGCTGTGCTGTTTAACCTCAAAGAGCGCTATGCAGCATGGATGATCTATGTGAGTATACAAGAATCTCAGGTGCTTCTCTGAAACCAAACTTTTATACTTTTATTTAAAAACTCTATAAACACTTCTGTTCCACAGACATACTCAGGGCTGTTCTGTGTCACCGTCAACCCTTACAAGTGGCTGCCAGTGTACAATCAGGAGGTTGTTACAGCCTATAGAGGGAAGAAGAGGAGTGAAGCTCCTCCTCACATCTATTCCATCTCTGATAATGCCTACCAGTACATGCTGGCAGGTAATATGCAAAAAATAACCAACAAAACAAAAAGTATCAAATTTACAGATAATGACATCAGCACTTATAAGTAAAACAAAACAAAAATGGATATTTGTGTTATTCTGTCCTTGAACAGACCGAGAAAACCAGTCTATTCTTATCACGTAAGTTACAAAGCACACCACATGTAAAGTCACTATATTGCTACTTTCATTTTTTAAGTCTTCTGTATTTATGTTTATATGAGTAACTTAGCATAGCTACAGTAATCTACTGACATTGCATTAAATGGATAGTTCACGTTTACTCATCTAACATGTCGTTGAAAGCCAAATGACTTTGCTTCTTCCACAAAGATATCTTATAGAATGTCTAGGCTGCTCTTGTCCATACAATTCAAGTAGACTCTAAAACTATTATATAATAATTTTAATGTCATTGATGAATTTTACTTTTTGAGTTGAAGAACACTGGGTTTGGACACTGTGGCCATCTCATCAATTTCTCATTATAATAGTGTATATTTATGACCCTAGTGGAGAGTCTGGTGCTGGGAAAACTGTGAATACTAAAAGAGTCATTCAGTACTTTGCCAGCATTGCAGCAAGTGGAGCGAAGAAGGACTTGGCTGCTCAGAACAAGGTGCTACTTTAAGAAAGGGACAAATACAGATGTGCTGACAAAGATTTTGATGCCTTGTGTTTTAAATATGTTTTTACCTTCTTCTGGGGTTTGATCTCCTTATCTAGGGAACCCTGGAGGATCAAATTATCCAGGCTAACCCTGCATTGGAGGCTTTTGGTAATGCTAAGACCATCAGAAATGACAACTCCTCAAGATTTGTAAGTGAACGTCTACTAAATCAAAATTGCAGAGTCAGTTTTATGCAACGTTGTGTAAGGAAGCTGTTCTACCAATTTTTCTTTAGGGAAAATTTATTCGAATTCACTTCGATACAAGGGGGAAACTGGCATCTGCTGACATTGAAACATGTATGTCATGGTTCTCTTTTTGCAAACATTTCATTTCAAAATCATTTCATTCTAGTTTACATTTACACGACAATGGTGTGCTAAGAAAAGTTTTCCTGTTTTTTTTTTTTTACAGACAACATCATTGTCAAAACGATTCAAATGACTAAAAATGCTGTATTATGCATGCCAGACCAGTAGTTGGCGATATCACTTTGTAAAGAAACACTATGCGCCAATAGACTGAACACGTAGCATGTCCTGATTTTGCTGAGTTAGATGCGTTCCTGGGTCATTCCTGTCCAAAAATTTAATCTTAACCATATCCCTACCCCTAAACCTAAACCATATTCAAAAGTTATCCCTAAAATCAAAGGGAAATCATAGGTGAATAACACTGATGTAGAAGTATCTAACCCTGGTTGTAAGCCTAGACTTGACAAACTGTAAACTTGTCCCTCAAATTTGACTGGTTTGACTGATCCAGGAACATGTTGCACTTGGTGAAATCAGGTTCTGCCAACAGGCAATAAGCATGCACATGACATCACCGTGTTCACAAATTCATATTTTTGTAGTTTTCAAAAACTCACATTTTGAAACTCGTTTTTTAAAAGTTAGCATTTTCAGGTCCCCAAAATGCTGTTGTCGTGAAAATGAATGATCAAAACACATAAAACATTTTCCATTTTTAGATTAAAATGGTGTCGTGTAAACGGCCCCTTAAATTAATATTTAATGAGTGAAATGCAATTACAAAATATAGTGAATTACTTGTACATTATAAAACTGTTCTTTCTATTTGTTTAGATCTCCTGGAGAAGTCTCGTGTGACCTTTCAGTTAAAGGCTGAGAGAGACTATCACATCTTCTATCAAATGTTGTCCAACAAAAAACCTGAGATCCTTGGTGAGCAAATGAAGTAACTTCAGATACTTAATAAATAATACAAAACCTAGATAGAGTTGAGTGTAATCTTGTACTCTCTCTCTCTTCTATTGAAACTGTATAAACAGAGATGTTACTAGTGACAGCAAACCCCTATGACTACGCATTCATCTCTCAGGGAGAGACCACAGTTCCTTCCATTGATGATGCTGAGGAGTTAATGGCCACTGATGTAATTTTCTTGTCATTTAAACCTGGATAAAACCATAATGATCTTTGGCAACAGAACACTCATGTCTTAAGGCATTAAAGCTTTCTACTTTCACAGAGCGCCTTTGATGTATTGGGCTTCACACAAGAAGAAAAGAACTCTGTGTACAAACTGACTGGAGCCATTATGCACTACGGCAACATGAAGTTCAAGCAAAAGCAGCGAGAGGAACAAGCAGAATCTGATGGAACTGAAGGTAAGGAATGAAAGCTTATATCAAAATACAGTAAATTCAAATCACCTCTGTGAATTTCTTAATTTCAGTCATGGTAGTCATTTCAGTAATTTCAATCTTGATTTCCAGATGCTGACAAAGCAGCATATCTAATGGGTCTAAATTCTGCTGACCTCATTAAGGGTCTTTGCCATCCAAGGGTCAAAGTTGGAAATGAGTGGGTCACCAAAGGACAAAATGTCCAGCAAGTAAGTAGTCTTAATCCAAGCTGACAACAATGAGAGAACAAAAAAGGAAAACAAAACTTTTATGCGCTGGTTATTTCAGGTGAACTATTCTATCGGAGCCTTATCAAAATCAGTGTATGAGAAAATGTTTCTCTGGATGGTAGTGAGAATCAACCAGTCTCTGGAGACAAGGCAGCCTCGCCAGTACTTCATTGGAGTGTTGGATATTGCTGGCTTTGAGATCTTTGATGTGAGTACTGAATGCTTAGCTTAACACACAAATTATACCTCAGAATTTCAAATTTCTATATTTTTCATACATAAAACTGTTACTATAATTACGTATTACAAATTCATGTATAGTTCAACACCTTTGAGCAACTCTGCATCAACTTTACCAATGAGAAACTGCAACAGTTTTTCAACCACCACATGTTTGTGCTGGAACAAGAAGAGTACAAGAAAGAAGGGATCGAATGGGAGTTCATTGACTTTGGCATGGACTTACAGGCCTGCATCGATCTCATTGAGAAAGTGAGTCACCAGTCATTTCTACAACAAGTTTTAATTACCGCAAGTATTTGCGTTTCTTTGACATCACCATTTTTTCCATATTCCTGATTCTTTCAGCCTATGGGCATCATGTCGATCCTTGAAGAGGAATGCATGTTTCCCAAAGCCAGTGATACAACCTTTAAAGCAAAGCTTTATGACAACCACCTTGGGAAATCAAACAACTTCCAGAAACCCAGGCTTGTGAAGGGCAAACCAGAGGCTCACTTTGCCCTGGTTCACTATGCTGGTACAGTGGATTACAACATCAACAACTGGCTGGTAAAGAATAAGGACCCCCTCAATGAAACCGTGGTTGGACTGTACCAGAAATCTTCACTGAAGTTGTTGCCTATATTGTTTGCCAACTATGCAAGTGCAGATGCAGGTGAGTTTGAAATGTCTTTTCAAAAATAAAGTACCATCTAATTTAAGTAATGTGAGGTTATACGACGTGAAAATCAAGCTATAAATCCATAGTGTCCAGTGTCCACACTGTATCAAACTTTTTAATTATTTTTTTCCAGCTGACAGTGCAAGTGGAAAAAAAGAAAAGAAGAAGAAAGGGTCATCTTTCCAGACAGTGTCTGCACTTCACAGGGTATGTCAATGCCTGTTAATACCTAAAAACTATTTGTTCTATCCTAGTAAAAATTTGCTAACAAGTGATTCTTTACAGGAGAATCTTAACAAGCTAATGACAAACCTGAGATCAACACATCCTCACTTTGTACGGTGCATCATCCCCAATGAGACAAAGACTCCTGGTGCAATGGAGAACCCTTTGGTCATGCACCAACTGCGCTGTAACGGTGTACTAGAAGGCATTAGGATCTGCAGGAAGGGCTTCCCCAACAGAATCCTGTATGGGGACTTTAAACAGAGGTACCATGAGTTAAGGGAAGAAAAAAATATTACCAAAATTCACTGCAACACCTGCTTGTTTAATTTTTAAATGCCTCCTTCCATGATTCTGCAGATATCGCATCTTAAACCCTGCAGCTATCCCTGAGGGACAGTTCATAGACAGCAAGAAAGGAGCAGAGAAATTGCTGGGTTCTCTGGAGATCGACCACCAGCAGTACAGGTTTGGGCACACTAAGGCAAGTCATGTAACACCACCTACTAGGAATACGTGAAATGCTGTAAAAGGAAAAGTTTGTGATAACTTAATGTCCACTGTTATATCAGGTATTTTTTAAGGCTGGTCTTCTTGGCCAACTGGAGGAGATGAGAGATGAGCGTCTATCAAAAATAATCACTTCAATTCAAGCAAGGTCTCGTGGTCTTCTCTCAAGGGCTGAGTACCAAAAGATGGTAGAACGCAGGTAATGCTTGTCCCATACATTATTTAATACTTAAACTAGCGAAGTGTGTTTATATATGCTGTTGAATTTCAAATGGTGTTTGATTTTTATATATATATATATATATTTGTATTCTCTTCTAAAAAAAAAAAAAAAAGGGATGCCTTGCTTGTGATTCAGTGGAATGTACGTGCATTCATGAGTGTCAAGAATTGGCCCTGGATGAAACTCTTCTTTAAAATTAAACCATTACTGAGATCTGCTGAAGCAGAGAAGGAAATGGCCAATATGAAAGAGGAGTTCTTGAAGCTCAAGGAAGCTTATGCAAAGTCTGAAGCTCGTAGAAAAGAACTTGAGGAAAAAATGGTGACTCTTCTTCAAGAAAAGAATGACCTTCAACTTCAAGTGCAGGCGGTAAGGTTGTAAAATTTTATAAATAAAAGATTGGAATAAATAGTATGTAATTTTATGCATGAATCTTTTTAATCTTTTCAATGCAAATAGGAACAAGACAATCTCTGTGATGCTGAAGAGCGGTGTGAAGGTCTGATCAAAAATAAGATTCAGATGGAGGCTAAAACCAAAGAGCTCACAGAGCGGCTTGAGGATGAGGAGGAGATGAATGCAGAGCTGACAACTAAGAAGAGAAAGCTGGAGGATGAGTGCTCTGAGCTGAAGAAAGATATTGATGATCTGGAGCTGACTCTGGCTAAAGTGGAGAAAGAGAAGCATGCTACTGAGAACAAGGTTTCATACAAACTGTAATTATCTGTGAAAAGGAAATGTCCACCTCTCATAAAGTGTTTACTTAATATTAGCTTTATACACACAGGTTAAGAACCTGACAGAAGAAATGGCAGCTTTAGATGATATCATTGCCAAGCTGACAAAAGAGAAAAAAGCCCTTCAGGAAGCTCATCAGCAGACACTGGATGACCTGCAAAGTGAGGAGGACAAAGTCAACACCCTCACCAAGGCAAAAGTAAAGCTAGAACAGCAGGTGGATGATGTAAGTATAAGCTAAGCTCCTTTTATGTAATAGATTATTCTTTTTAGTTGAAGAAACAAGCATATTTGTTGCAACACATTAAGAATTTATTTTGTTAAATCTGTTAGCTTGAAGGATCTCTAGAGCAAGAAAAGAAAATCCGAATGGATCTAGAAAGAGCTAAGAGAAAACTTGAAGGAGATTTGAAGTTAACCCAGGAGAGCATAATGGACCTGGAGAATGACAAGCAGCAACTGGAAGAACGACTGAAGAAGTAAGACAAACTACTTTATTAGTTTATTATTGTTGTTTTGAATGTTTGAACATCATAATGAAATAAAGTCCATAATTTCATTTTTAGAAAAGACTTTGAAACTAGTCAGCTCAACAGCAGAATTGATGATAACCAAAACATAATTATCCAACTACAAAAGAAAATCAAGGAACTGCAGGTACTTTACAATACCATACTTAATGATCTGTTCTGTTGATCATTGTAATGTATATTTTGAAGGGAAAACTCAACTTCTCTCTGTGTTAGGCTCGAGTTGAGGAGTTGGAGGAAGAGCTTGAGGCAGAAAGAGCTGCCAGAGCCAAGGTGGAGAAACAGAGATCAGAATTAGCCAGAGAGCTGGAAGAGATCAGTGAGAGACTGGAGGAGGCTGGAGGATCTACAGCTGCTCAGATTGAGATGAATAAGAAACGAGAGGCAGAGTTTCTGAAACTTCGCAGAGACCTTGAAGAGGCCACTCTGCAGCACGAGGCCACTGCCGCCACACTGAGAAAGAAACAAGCTGACAGTGTGGCAGAACTTGGAGAGCAGATAGACAATTTGCAGAGAGTCAAGCAAAAATTGGAAAAGGAGAAAAGTGAACTCAAGCTGGAGCTGGATGATGTGGTCTCCAGCATGGAGCATATTGTCAAGTCCAAGGTGAATTGGCAGACTTTTTTTTTTTAGCCATAAAATTTGGTGTTAGAATAAAGATCTTTAATAATCTATTTTTTTGTTAATTCTATACTAATGCAATATTTACTCAAATAGACTAATATGGAGAAAATGAACAGAACTCTGGAAGATCAAATGAATGAATTCCGTAACAAGTGTGAAGAAACTCAAAGGACCCTCAATGACTTTACAACCCAGAAGGCAAAGCTTCAGGCAGAAAATGGTAAATCAACAATCTTGTCTAAAGTGGTGACAATTTTATAAAACAACAACGGTTTACTTGCCTGTTTCTTTCAAAATATTAGATGAATTTGCAAGACAGTTAGAAGAAAAGGAATCATTAATCTCTCAGCTGACAAGGGGTAAGAACTCCTTTAGTCAACAACTGGAGGACCTGAAAAGGCAGTTAGATGAAGAAATGAAGGTAACATACATTTGTCCACTTCTCCTATATTTCTACTACTGTTTGTACTTCAAGTAATTTATAATCTTCTATAACAAAGTGTTCAAACAAATCTTTTTCTAGGCGAAGAATGCTCTTGCCCATGCACTGCAGTCAGCCCGTCATGACACAGATCTTCTCAGAGAGCAGTATGAGGAGGAGCAGGAGGCCAAAGCAGAGCTACAGCGTGGCATGTCAAAAGCTAATTCTGAGGTGGCTCAGTGGAGATCCAAGTATGAAACTGATGCCATACAGAAGACTGAGGAGCTGGAGGAAGCCAAGTAAGATATGAAACCTTTATAACTCTAAGGACATGAATGTACAGATATTTGAACCATTCAAAAGGACCCAGCAATGACTAGCCCATCCTACTTGTGTTTTTTGTATTGATCTCTAAAAACAAGTTAAGGCTCAGCACATTTCAGTTTAGGTTTGTGTGAACTTTTTGGAGTTCCACTTCTCAATAGACTGTTCTTTTAATTACTTCCACACAGGAAGAAACTAGCACAACGATTGCAGGAGGCTGAGGAGGCCGTGGAGGCAGTAAATGCTAAATGCTCTTCCCTTGAAAAGACTAAACACAGACTCCAGAATGAAATCGAAGATTTAATGGTGGATGTGGAGAGATCCAACACTGCTGCTGCAGCTTTAGACAAGAAACAAAGAAACTTTGATAAGGTAGTATTTAAACAAGAGACTAAATCATTTAGACATAATTGTATGAATTCACCTTTATATATATATAGAGAGAGAAAAAGAGATTTCAAAACCTTTTAACAGTCAAAAGTTTAGACAGACCTACTCATTCTTTATTATTTTATATTGCAAGTTTTATATTGTAAATCCACCCTTTGCCAGCCACCCTTTCCATTCCAACTCATCTATTTAAAAAATGTATTCAATTAATTTGATTAAATTATGATTAAATAATACAATATCAAATTTTTCCTTTCAGGTCTTATCTGAATGGAAACAGAAGTATGAGGAGTCTCAGTGTGAACTGGAGAGCTCTCAGAAGGAGGCAAGATCTTTGAGCACAGAACTGTTCAAGCTGAAGAACTCCTATGAGGAATCGTTGGATCACCTGGAGACCATGAAGAGAGAGAACAAGATTCTGCAAGGTTCTTGCTTTACAAAATTCAGCTATTTTGTACATTTTTGTACAAAATTACAAGCATGTATCTACGGGTTATCCAAATGGTAATGTAATTTTTCCTTTAGAGGAGATCTCTGATCTCACCGAACAGCTTGGCGAGAGTGGGAAGACAATCCATGAGTTGGAGAAGGCCCGTAAGCAGCTGGAACAAGAAAAAGCAGAGATACAAGCTGCTCTAGAAGAGGCTGAGGTAGGAGGGTGGCCACAAAAAAATAAATGAAAAGAAGTGCAATGACCACACGAGTAAGCTTATTCTGTTTTTTATAGGGTTCTCTGGAGCACGAGGAGGGTAAAATTCTGAGGGCCCAGCTAGAATTTAACCAAATAAAAGCTGACATTGAGCGCAAGCTGACTGAGAAAGATGAGGAATGGGAGCAGTCAAAGAGAAACCAACAGAGGACCATAGACACCTTGCAAAGTGCTTTGGAGTCTGAAACTCGTAGCAGGAATGAGGCTCTCAGGATAAAGAAGAAGATGGAAGGAGATCTAAATGAAATGGAGATCCAGCTGAGCCAGGCTAACAGACAGGCAGCTGAGGCTCAAAAACAACTCAAGTCTGTCCAGGCCCATCTGAAGGTAAAAAGTGTTACCGTTTTATAACACTTTCTGTTTCTACAAAAGTAACCTTGTCTTTCCTTAATGAAAATTTTTGTAGGACTCCCAGCTTCAGCTTGATGACTCTCTTCGAGCCAATGATGATCTGAAGGAGAACATTGCAATTGTAGAGAGACGCAATACCTTGCTTCAGGCCGAACTGGAGGAGCTTAGGGCTGTTCTGGAACAAACAGAGCGTGGACGCAAACTTTCTGAGCAAGAGCTGCTCGATGTCACTGAGAGAGTACAGCTTCTGCATTCTCAGGTAAACCATGAAGAGTCCTTTTGGATTTTTGTTGAAAGGTTTCATTTCAAATGATCACTGTAACAGAAACTTTTTCCTCATACAGAACACCAGTCTCATAAACCAGAAGAAGAAGCTGGAGGCTGACGCATCTCAGCTTCAGAGTGAGGTGGAAGAAGCAGTGCAAGAATGCAGGAATGCTGAAGAAAAAGCCAAGAAGGCCATCACTGATGCTGCCATGATGGCTGAGGAACTGAAGAAGGAACAGGATACAAGTTCTCACCTGGAGCGCATGAAGAAGAACATGGAGCAGACCATTAAAGATCTGCAGCACCGTCTGGATGAAGCAGAACAAATTGCTATGAAAGGAGGAAAGAAACAAGTTCAGAAACTGGAGGCTAGGGTGAGTAATTACAGTCCTATTCTTGGGGCTCTTGATCATTTAAGAAGACATGAATAAAGTAATGGCTAATGCACTTCTACTGCATCACTCCTTAGGTAAGAGAGCTGGAAGGTGAAGTTGAGGCTGAACAGAAGAGAAGCAGTGAGTCTGTGAAGGGAATCCGTAAATATGAACGCCGCATCAAGGAGCTTACATATCAGGTGGGATTAAAAAATTCAGATTATATGGGGAAGTGAACAAGTTTGATAATGATTAGAATAATACACAGAATTAATCTTTGTTTGTATGAATTTAGACCGAAGAGGACCGTAAAAACATAGCCCGTCTTCAGGATTTGGTCGACAAGCTGCAACTAAAAGTCAAAGCTTACAAAAGAGCCACAGAGGAAGCTGTAAGTGGTCTTGAAATTCAGAGACAGTACTAGTCACTGTGGATGATGTCTTCTAAAGTATACTGATGTCTTATGTGTCATGTTTGCCTCCTGTAATAGGAAGAACAGGCAAACAATCACCTCGGCAAATTCCGTAAGCTGCAGCATGAACTAGATGAGGCAGAGGAAAGGGCTGATATTGCTGAATCTCAAGTGAACAAACTACGTGCCAAAAGTCGGGATGTGGGGCCAAAGGTACAGTGGACATAATTAAATAATCATTAATTGAAATGTTAAAGAGCTTATGAAATCGTGTGACTGCAGTTTGGATGGAACAAATCCCACTCTTTTAATAGCCAATATGTCAGTCAGGCACCATGATTTGCTACTTGCTAGCCAGTGGTAGGTGTTTATTACAGGGAGGGACAATCTTATTCTAGACGGCATCTGAATGGACAGAAATCTTTGAGTACAGGTTAAGTCATCAATATTTTTGCCTGTTAACATTTTACAACATCTTTCTAATTAATGAAGTCTGCCTTTTCCCTCGTCAACATTCTTCTCTCACAGAAAGGATTTGATGAAGAGTGAAGTCCTGGAAATCTTCTGGAATCACCTTTTATTTGTTTGCCTTTCTCTCTGTGAGGAAACACTATTGTGTTTCCTCACTTACATGAAATAAAGTCATTCTGCATCTAGTCTGTTGTCTTGTATGTTTTATGGAGACTACTACTGTGTTGTTGTTTATTGGTCCAAGTTATATTATAGCATATAATGAATCTAAAATTAAATTCACAGAAGAGCATTTACTGTAATTTCATATAAATTAAGTAACATCTACATCTATTTATCATATTATTAATTTGGTCAAGCATTTTACAAAAAAACGAATTAACATTTGTATCCCCAGAGATTGTTTATCGAAAGATACAGTAATCCCTCAGTGTATATAACAGCTTCTCAGGCACTTTTGTAGTTTTTAGCTATGATTTAAACATACAGAACTCTGTGCTCTAATGCTGAACATGTCCTGTGGCAAGTGGAAACTAACTTGGGAATGTAAATAATAAATCGCAACTAAGGTTTAATGTGTTTTTCAAACTGCCTGAAGGAGAGCAAAACAATTATTTTAAATGAATTTAAGTCCCCCTGTAGTCAATCATTTTATCCCTTAAAACTCATCTTTGATCACCAAAATGACATATTTAAAAGTTTTTTCCCGGGAAAAAAAAAAAAAAATTCTTCACGCTTTAAAATAGCTTTAATGTAACTCTACACCCTTCATTTAGTATACGTGGATCTATGAATATGATAATTAGCCCCGCTTCCACTCACTCGCACGAGCTCAGAGATCTACTCGGTCAACTTACTGAAGTAAACGCTGCACAATGGTATCGTTTTTTTTACAGCGTCGGACACTTAACGGTAATTAACGATTAGCCTTTTTGCTTGACTACGTTATCAAACAGCTAATAATGTGTTGCTAATGTTAAACAAACCATGCTCCTATTTGCGAGTCAGACAGCTGTCTCCTAAAAATCAGTATCCTTAGAAACGCTTTGAACAACTCAGAATGTCAGTGGAGAAAGGCAAATAGTTCATCATAACATCGTAATATACACCAATGCACCCGCTATATTGCTAAATCTACCTTCTCTTGAGACTCCTCTGCTTCATATTGGTCATACTTAATGGCATGCTAAAGCCCGCTGGCACGTTGCCACAATTGGTTACAAGGTAGTTTGTGACAGAAACAACAGTCTTCCAAACTGCGTTTTTGAAATTGTCTTTAGATCACTGCAGTTTTAAAGAGAAAATACTCAGCAATTGTGTTGACTTAAGAATTTGCACATGGTTTGTCTTAAAGCATATTAAAAACACCACATAGACATATAAACAACATTAAAAACTTGATTTTCACCACAGGGGACTTTAAGGCAACCATTATAACAAAGCCCTTGGTTCTTGAAATAGATTGGATAAAAAGGATAAAGGCTCATGCTCAATGAGCTACTCTGAAGCACTTAACATGTCCATAACCTCAGACAGCTGCACTGATACTTAAATGTGCCAGACCATCTTTATACTTAGATGTGTTTCATGTACAGATATTACAAAAATGTACACAGACAAATCCCATAGGGAGATTATGCTGTTGAACAGCAACACAACATCTAGAATGCTACAAATATATTAAGAAAAATTATACTTCTTTACACTTTCAAGTTCTATTAGTCGCAGTTCATTAACAAATCCACAGTTGAGTTTAAATAATTAGTCGTTTATTTTGTCAATAACAGCCCAGTGGGTCCAACCTTTAAATGCTGTCCAGCTGTAGCTCACCTCAAAGCAGGTTTCTCACAGGCCTCAGTGAGTAGGTGAGACTCACACCACAGAGAGAGGTGAGAGCAAGAAAACAAATGAAGAACTTTGTTGTATTAGTCACACTTGCACTCATAAATCTTTAGGATTGAATGTAAAATGTGCAACATTTTAAATACACAAATTGCATATGTATTTATAAATCTTGATAACATGGTCAATAATGCAACATTAAACTATTAAATTGGCACCAGTACAGTTTAGGGATATGGGTGAAATCCCACAAGTGTAATTAAGCAGCCAGCTGTGATAGTTACATATTCATTGATAGGAGTGATCTAATTTTATGACCAGTGAGAACAAAATGCATGTTAAAGCACATACCTGTGTGTTAGAGTGACGTTCTTAATATTAAGTGCTGCCCTGGCAAAAAGGTCATTGTTATCTTTACTGGGTCTTTAGCTATGGCTTGGCATTTCTCACTTCCTTTTGCACTTTGACGCCAGTCATCGTTTAAAAGATGTGGCTGGGTGTCAGAATAGAACAGTCTTATCACTTGTCATAGGCACTTAACTCCTTGTTTATCTGTTGACCCTTCCTGTGTGGTAATTGTCAAGGGTACTCACCTTTCAGTTATGTCTGCCAATTGTATATATTGAATCCTATCATATCTTAACCAGGAATTATTTTCCAAAATTGTGAGTTTGTCAACTTTAAGACATAAAACATTATTATAATAGTTTTTTTTGTACTTACCTTTAATGTTTCTGTCTGCATATATTTGTACTATATGAAGAGAATGTCTACCCATGAGGCCAATGGATTAGTGTCCCTTTCATCACTCACAGTTGCAACAAATTCCAAGGACACTGACATGGAAACACCAACATGTGAATCCTAAAACAAAGAATTAATATGAGTCCAGGACTCTATACCATTACAAGAATTTTAGTATACCATAAAATATTCATAGGTCTCTGTGTATACCTGTCACTTGGTTTTATTTACGAGGAAAAACACCTATAATGGCCAGGTGATGGACTATAGTTGATCCCAGGCAGAGACAAAAAGTAAAATCCAGAGGCTCATCATACTGTTGTGGTTTCACTCCTCAATCAGTGAGATCCACTCTGCAGGAATTTCACAGGGTTATCTTTGTCCTCAAAGAAACAATGGGTTGTCAACAACATGGGTTGTGGGGGGAGACACTTGCTGGTAGATGATAATGAAGGAGGGCATGGCGATAACCAACATTGTTCCCCACCCAGGGGACAACTCAAGTTCTCTCTTCTTTACTTTTTTATTGTATTATCATTATCTTCTTTTACTGAATATGAGGTATGACACCTGTGACAGACACTGTGTGTGCTGTTAGACACTTGCCGCCTGGTAAATCCCGCAGACTAAGATGCTTAATATAGATGCAGACTCGGAGGGCATCTGATATTGTTGTTTGCATCTCTGCAAAGACTGGGCTATAATGACAAAAAACACAATGTCGCATATTAACCCCCCATAAGCTCTCTGGGTAATTGAGAGCCCATATGGCATGCAGTTCAAACATATCACGTTACAGAAATCTGATACCTTCTCTTGAGTATTCTAAACAATGCCAGATGACAAATATAGAATTCCATCTAAAGTTTGTTAAGACATCCAGAATTTGAATGCCTTTGTTGCCTGTTAAACCCTCATGGGGCACTAAAGTAATGCAGTGATGGCTTACCACAAGAACACGAAAATAGAATTTTCCATAAATATCTTGCTCCTTTGTCCTAAGTTTTGGAGAAATATTCACCTCAGAAGCCATTTCTTCAATGTACACTAAGAATTTGCCTGGCTTTAGTCATTCACATTTCATTTAAGTGCAAACCACTTAACTCGCTAAACTAAATTAGCGCTCTGCTATCAGCGAGAGCCTAATGTGGAGCACTAACAAATCTTAACAAAGATAAGACTTAGTGAGAAGCAAGAACCTGCTAGTTGAGTTAATACCCATAACTACCCTTGTTGCACCCTAATAGTGCTCAGACGCAATAGCATTCCTGCCTTGTGGGATGCCTTCCCCAAATTTGGGAGGGTGAGTTCCTTTATAAAGAGTTCTCATGGTTGGCGTCCAGACAAGTCAGACGTTTTATCTGAGGGTAAGATTTGAGCCAAAACTACATAGTAATGTTACATTTAATATTAGAGAATCCAAATTTCTTCTAAAACTTCATTCATGATAAATCTGTTTTACTTCTCATTACGTTGCTTTCTTCTGATTACATCTTTTAAGTACTGTGTTGTTTAGTGATGTGAGACAGATTAAAACATTAATTCACATATCTGAGTCTTAAGGAGTAACAATAAAATAATATTTACATTAACAGGTTCTTCAGCCGCCGCACCTGGTGCACATCTGGTAAGAGCTTTTTTTCTATGAGAAACTTTTTTTATATTCATGTTTTAAAGCTGTTTTTTATATAATGTAGTATTTAGAAATCTGTGAGGCAATGTTGATCATAGCATGTCTGATATTGCCAATTTTTCAAACTTCACATTAACATGGACTTAACCATGCCATCTCCAGACAAGGCAATCATGGGGGACGCTCAGATGGCAGAGTTTGGACCAGCGGCTTCTTACCTGCGGAAGTCAGACCGGGAGCGTCTGGAAGCACAAACTCGTCCCTTTGATATGAAAAAGGAGTGTTTTGTGCCTGATCCAGATGAAGAGTTTGTGAAAGCCTCAGTTATCAGCCGTGAAGGTGACAAAGTCACTGTACAAACTGAGAAAAACAAGGTAGGCTCAACTAATAAGGAGCATTGTGAGAGGATGCTATTTTTCAATTACAGAGCTATTTCAATGGTACATTTTCAATGTGGTCACTGATTGATTATGAGCACTGTTAATTAGAAAGCACTGAGGATTAGTGAGGTCTTTATTATTTAAATGTCAGCTTCAGAGTGACTTGCCTTTGGAACAATGCTATAATACAATCTGGACAAAACAGCAAATTTGATGCCACTTTACACAAGAGTATTACTCTAATGCTTAAATTTTTTTTGTGCTTCTATCAGACTGTCACTGTAAAGGAAGCTGACGTTCATCCCCAGAACCCACCAAAGTTTGATAAAATTGAAGACATGGCAATGTTCACCTTTCTCCATGAGCCTGCCGTGCTGTTTAACCTCAAAGAGCGCTATGCAGCATGGATGATCTATGTAAGAGCAGACCAGTTCAATTTCATTTGAGAATACAACCTAATTAGCTTCAGTTACTGAGCTTTATTTGTCCTTTCCCACAGACGTACTCAGGGCTATTCTGTGTCACCGTCAACCCTTACAAGTGGCTGCCAGTGTACAATCAGGAGGTGGTTATAGCCTATAGAGGGAAGAAGAGGAGTGAAGCTCCTCCCCACATCTTTTCCATCTCTGATAACGCCTACCAGTACATGCTAACAGGTATGGAAAAAAACACAAATCTGTTCTGTTCTGCTCTGCAGATCTGAAAGTACTCATATTCTAGCTGAAGCATTATCAAATTGGGCAAAATATTTTATAAACAAACATGCAAAGTGTGAGAAACCTTTGTGAACGACTGCTTTTCGAATTCTGAACAAATCTCTGGATCAGCCTTATCTTCTTAAAGATCGATATAGAAGCTGTGTCAATTAAGAAATAACTAAAGAATTCTTCTTTTCAGACAGGGAAAATCAGTCAGTTCTGATCACGTGAGTAATTTATTTTTTATAATTCCTTAGTTAATTAAGTACTTCATGTCATTTTTAATGATCAGACTATTGTTCTTTGTTACTGTAGTGGAGAATCTGGTGCAGGAAAGACTGTAAACACGAAGAGAGTCATTCAATATTTTGCAAGTATTGCAGCTGGGGGCTCAGCAAAGAAAGATGGGTCAGAAAAAAAGGTAAGTGTCATTTCCATACGTGTCATCTGTTTCTGCATTAACTGAAAACAAAAAGAAATTTAATTCAATAACACCATACTGAAACATTTACTTTTTCCTTAAAGGGAACCCTGGAGGATCAAATCATCCAGGCTAACCCTGCTTTGGAAGCTTTTGGCAATGCAAAGACCATCAGAAATGACAACTCCTCAAGATTTGTAAGCAAAAACTTTTAGTGAAGATGTAAATAGTCACCCAATTAACATTTCTGCTGATGTAGCATGTATCATGTCACGTCTCTATCATAAATATAGTGTGAGAACACCCTCTGCTGGATAAACCAAAATTATATAAAGAAAACATAAGGTTAACAGATGGCAGCATCCTGAGCCATCACAAATATGATAATATATTTAGTATTTATATGGTACAAATTATGGTACATAACATTGAAATCAGCAAAAAAAAAGGCCTTAGTCAGAAGAAGTTATGTTATATTACTTAGAAGTCATCATGAAGTTAAAATTATCTGAATCAAGTACCTCTTTACACAGGCTTTAGGTATTAATAACCCATACTGTTTGATTTCCAGTAGCTTGTACAATTATTCATGCATTCATTGTGCTTAACTTCTTAATATGATCTTTTTTTTCAATTCTATAGGGAAAATTTATCCGAATTCATTTTGGTGCCAGTGGAAAGTTGGCCTCTGCTGACATCGAGACATGTAAGAATTCATTCCATTTTTATATCTGGACTCTATGTGTGGTTTCAAAAAAACACAATGTCAAAGACTTAACATTTATTTTTTTGTAAATATATCAGATCTTCTGGAGAAGTCAAGGGTGACTTTTCAGCTTAAAGCTGAAAGGGACTATCACATTTTCTACCAAATCCTCTCTCAGCGGAAACCTGAGCTGCTGGGTAAGACGCAATAGATATCCTGTAGGCCTTTTACAGTAGCACTTTACAACAAACTGACAGTTCTTTCTTTCTCTTGAAATAGAGATGCTGCTCATCACCAATAACCCCTATGACTACGCTTACATCTCCCAAGGCGAAACAACCGTAGCCTCAATTAATGATGGAGAAGAACTACTTGCCACTGATGTAAGAATGAATCGCATTATATTCTTGTTTTCTGTCAAAAAAAAAAACAAAGGTTCCGTAAAAGTCTCAAATGACATCTCTTATTCTGTAAACTTTAGAAAGCATTTGATGTACTAGGCTTCACTCAGGAGGAGAAAAACGGCATCTATAAACTGACTGGAGCCATTATGCACTATGGCAATTTGAAGTATAAACAAAAGCAGAGGGAGGAGCAAGCAGAAGCTGATGGGACTGAAGGTGTGTAGAGTATAATTCCTGAAACTTAATGCAACACTATCTCTTCTGCATAATAGTATATTCCTTATAGATAGAGAAATCTTATTTATTTTACAGATGCAGACAAAGTTGCATATCTGATGGGCCTAAACTCTGCTGACCTAATCAAGGGTCTATGCCATCCAAGAGTGAAAGTAGGAAATGAGTGGGTCACCAAAGGGCAAAATGTCCAGCAGGTGAGTTGGTGTGTCAGTAATTAAATGGTGTCCATTTATACAAGTAATGGCAAACCAAATCCTTCTCTGTGCTCAGGTGTACTATGCTATTGGTGCACTGTCTAAGGCAGTGTATGAAAAGATGTTCCTTTGGATGGTTGTAAGGATCAATCAGTCTCTGGACACCAGACAACCTCGCCAGTACTTCATTGGAGTTCTGGACATTGCTGGCTTTGAGATCTTTGATGTAAGCCTTGTGGACAGATCCAGATCATGTTTAAAATGCACATTACTATCGAATTTAAACTTTAATTTTCATTCATTTCAATTTAAAACTACAGTTCAACACCTTTGAGCAACTCTGCATTAACTTTACCAATGAGAAACTGCAACAGTTTTTCAACCACCACATGTTTGTGCTGGAACAAGAGGAGTACAAGAAAGAAGGGATCGAATGGGAGTTCATTGACTTTGGCATGGACTTACAGGCCTGCATCGATCTCATTGAGAAAGTAAGTAGTGTTGATGATAAAGCTTTCATACATGCATGGTGCTTTAACTATTTAACAAAGCAATTTTCTACAGTCAGTAACTCAATCCTTTCAACTTCTTTATTCAGCCTATGGGCATCATGTCAATCCTTGAAGAGGAATGCATGTTTCCCAAAGCCAGTAATGCAACATTTAAAGCAAAGCTTTATGACAACCACCTTGGGAAATCAAACAACTTCCAGAAACCGAGGGCAATCAAAGGAAAGCCAGAGTCTCATTTTTCTCTAATTCACTATGCTGGTACAGTTGACTATAATATTAACAACTGGCTGGTGAAGAACAAAGACCCACTGAATGACACTGTTGTTGGTCTCTTTCAAAAGTCTACACTCAAGCTCCTGTCAATGCTATTTGTTAATTATGCTGGGTCAGAGTCTGGTATGTATGAGAAAAATTATGTATGCACAATAGAATCTCATATGCACTTATTAGCGTTTTGAGTACTACCAATTCTAAGTAATTATTGCCTTGTGCCTTGTTTTGTCCAGCTCAAGAGGGTGGTAAGGGAGGTAAAGGAGGCGGAAGTAAGAAAAAGGGCTCCTCCTTCCAAACTGTGTCTGCGCTTCACAGGGTAATTGAGTTTCAGACTAAAATGATCACACAACAAAAAAACAGAATAGTGTATACTAATGTTATCAAACTTGTCTCCTGTGGACATATGTCAATATTTTTTGAAAGTAATCCTTAATATCTTTGAATAGCTTAAAATTCTGTGTGCATTTCTCCCTACAGGAAAACTTGAATAAGTTAATGACAAACCTAAGATCAACCCACCCTCATTTTGTACGCTGCATCATTCCTAATGAGACAAAGACTCCTGGTGCGATGGAGAACCCTTTGGTCATGCACCAACTACGCTGTAACGGTGTACTAGAAGGCATTAGGATTTGCAGGAAGGGCTTCCCCAACAGAATCCTCTATGGGGATTTCAAACAGAGGTAATTATTATTGGTTCTGTGACACTTAAACTCTAAATTCAAAACAACACTTTCCATAATTACAAACATTCTGTACTTATTTACAGGTACCGAATCCTAAATCCTGCAGCCATACCCGAAGGACAGTTCATAGATAGCAGGAAAGGAGCTGAGAAACTGTTGGGATCACTGGATATTGATCACAATCAATATAAATTTGGACACACAAAGGTGAAAACTTAGATTCAAATGAAGAGTGGTTTTATATCTATTATTTAATATGGGAGCAATTATGAAATTGGTCATGTTGTTCTGTGAGTAAAATACATGTTTCCAAAATCAATTCTGCCCAGGTTTTCTTCAAGGCTGGTTTACTGGGTCAGCTGGAAGAAATGAGAGATGACAGACTATCTCTAATTATTACTGGAATTCAAGCTAGATCCAGAGGACTCCTTGCAAGGGTTGAGTTCCAGAAGATAGTAGAAAGAAGGCAAGAATTACAATTTGTACACTGTATTATGTTTAAAAACACATTTTTGTGATATTTGCTGTCATAAAAATGGAATATCCTCGCAGGGATGCCCTACTGGTTATCCAGTGGAATGTCCGTGCTTTCATGGGGGTGAAGAATTGGCCCTGGATGAAGCTCTTCTTCAAGATCAAACCTCTACTCAAGTCAGCAGAAGCAGAAAAAGAGATGGCAAATATGAAAGATGAATTTGCCAAGCTCAAAGAAGCTTATGCTAAATCAGAAGCACGAAGGAAAGAACTAGAGGAAAAAATGGTGTCTCTTCTCCAAGAGAAGAATGATCTACAGCTTCAAGTCCAAGCAGTCAGTTAATATTTTGTGCCTATAAAACGTGAAAAGTAGATGGTTTTTTTTCAACAGTACAGAAATCACTGTAATTTTTAATCTAATTTAACAACAGGAGCAAGACAATCTCTGTGACGCAGAGGAGCGATGCGATCAGCTCATCAAAAACAAGATCCAGCTTGAGGCAAAAGCCAAAGAGCTCACAGAGCGGCTTGAGGATGAGGAGGAGATGAACGCAGAGCTGACAGCTAAGAAGAGAAAGCTGGAGGATGAGTGCTCTGAGCTGAAGAAAGATATTGATGATCTGGAGCTGACTCTGGCTAAAGTGGAGAAAGAGAAGCATGCTACTGAGAACAAGGTCTGGGATGTCTTTTTACACAAAATTGACACACACAAATAATTTATGAACACTTAGAACTTAATGATCCATGTTCTTTCACAGGTGAAGAACTTGACAGAGGAAATGGCAGCTTTGGACGACATCATCGCAAAGCTAACCAAGGAGAAAAAGGCCTTGCAGGAAGCTCATCAGCAGACACTGGATGACCTGCAAAGTGAGGAGGACAAAGTCAACACCCTCACTAAGGCAAAAGCAAAGCTAGAGCAGCAGGTGGACGATGTAAGTGTTACAATTTACTTCAACCTTAAGTATTCTTGATGCAGGCAAATGCAAAGCAACCAACTGACATGTTCAATGAATCAAACATTTTTAATTATTTAAACCAGTTGGAAGGATCTCTTGAGCAAGAAAAGAAGATCCGTATGGATCTAGAAAGAGCCAAGAGGAAACTGGAAGGAGACTTGAAGTTAACCCAGGAAAGCTTAATGGACCTGGAGAATGACAAGCAGCAGTTGGAGGAGCGTCTAAAAAAGTAAGGCAAATTCTCCCATTGTGCAGTCCAATTAGTTTTTTCAAGACTAAGGACTGTAAACATCTCTCTTCTGAACATAGGAAAGACTTTGAGATCAGTCAGCTCAATGGGAAAATTGAGGATGAACAAACTATTTGCATTCAGCTACAGAAAAAACTGAAGGAATTTCAGGTAACAACAAAAAAATAAGCATATTGACATTGGAAATTTTTAAATGACAACCCTGACATATTTCCAATACTAGGCACGTATTGAAGAACTGGAGGAAGAGCTTGAGGCAGAAAGAGCTGCCAGAGCCAAGGTGGAGAAACAGAGAGCAGATTTAGCTAGAGACCTGGAAGAGATCATTGAGAGACTGGAGGAGGCTGGAGGAGCTACATCTGTTCAGATTGAGATGAATAAGAAACGGGAAACTGAGTTTCAGAAACTTCGCAGAGACCTTGAAGAGGCCACTCTGCAGCATGAGGCCACTGCCGCCACACTGAGAAAGAAACAAGCTGACAGTGTGGCAGATCTGGGAGAGCAAATAGACAATCTGCAAAGAGTCAAGCAAAAACTAGAAAAGGAGAAAAGTGAACTCAAGCTGGAGCTGGATGATGTGGTCTCAAACATGGAACATGTTGTTAAGACAAAGGTATTATTAATTACAAATATTCATAAATAAGAATTAATATTTGTCTTCTTTGCTGGGATGTAATTTTCTAGACAAATTACGTACTTTGTACAGGCAAACCTTGAGAAGACCTGCAGGTCTTTGGAAGATCAAATGAATGAATACAGAACAAAATTTGAGGAGGGCCAGCGCTGTATCAATGACTTCACAATGCAAAAATCTAAGCTACAATCTGAAAATGGTAAGGCTGTAAAATAATTGTCTTTTCAATTATTATGAGTGACAGAACACCAACAATGATAAAATACATGATGACACATTTAGGTGAACTTTCAAGACAGCTGGAGGAGAAAGACTGTCTTGTCACCCAGCTAACCAGAAGCAAGATATCTTACACTCAGCAAATTGAAGATCTTAAAAGGCAATTGGAGGAGGAAACTAAGGTGTGAACTGAGTATTAACATTGTCTGATTAATATTGCAAATATAAATTGCATAAATTTTTTTTCTCATCTATTGAATACTAACGTGTCCTCCAGGCAAAGAATGCCCTTGCCCATGCTGTACAGTCAGCCCGTCATGACACAGATCTGCTCAGAGAGCAGTATGAGGAGGAGCAGGAGGCCAAAGCAGAGCTACAGCGTGGCATGTCGAAAGCTAATTCTGAGGTGGCTCAGTGGAGAACCAAGTATGAAACTGATGCCATTCAGAGGACCGAGGAGCTGGAGGAAGCCAAGTAAGATCCGTTTCTATTTCGAATTTTATAGAAATTTGGACTTTTCCAAATAACTTCTCTACTGACAGACAAGCTTTTTGTTTGTGTTATGTTTCTTTTAAAATGTAAGACGAACAAAAAGTTTTTCTGTTAGTTGGCCAAGCTTCACCAAACAGAAGGTAAAATATAATTAAAGCTGCAAGCAGCGATGAAAAGGCCCTCACACCTGGGCTCACCGCCACCCGGTGGCTTTAGGAAAACTATGAACAGTGGGCGATAGTCATTTAAGCGGATAAATAGAGGAGAAATATGGCAATGTAATTTTGATGCACCACATTTCCTGCTGCCAGCACTCAGCCAAGTGTTGCATGATTTAACGTGTTTCTAGCATGTTTGGTACTTCATGGCATATACAAATGTGTTTCTGGGAGTGAATTACAGTGCAAAACATGCCATTTCCTGTTGCCAGCAGGTGGTGCTATGACTAACTGAATATTGGCATATAGATGTCTTTAGGCCAGGACTCTTATCACACATGTGAAATTTGGGGCCGATCGGACACTGTATGCCTGAGTTACAATAGCTTTCTCTTTCATGGTGAAACATGAAACTTTGTCAGTCCGCCACAGACACGCCCTTCAATGAAAACTCAAGATCTTCACAAGTTAACATCGCTAAGGCCTTAAGATTAGACAGAACAAACATGCATGTTGATCTGGTTAAATCTCTACAAGGAGTTAATCACTGTGTAAAACATGTCATTTCCTGTTGCCCACAGGTGGTGCTATGACTGTAACTGAATATTGGCATGTAGATGTCTTCATTCCAGGACTAAATAAAACGGGAATAAAACAAAGCCCTTCAGTGAAAACTCTAGATCTTTGCAATTTAACATCGCAAAGGTCTTTAAATTAGACTGACCAAATGTGATGTTGATCTGATTAAAGCTCTAGGAGAAGTTTGTTAAAGTACAACATCTAGAAATGGCAAAAACTGCAAAAATTTGCAGAGAAAATTCAAAATATCTCACTTCCTTTTGGGTTTTCAGATTTTGGACGGAGGGACTTTTTTGTAGGTATTGGGCTGTTACATCTGTCTCCCAGATTTCATACTTGATTACGCTTATTGAAATTTTGTAGGTGGCGCTATTGAGCCATTTTGCCACACCTAATTCNTGGCAAACGCAGAGTGGAGTTCCCTTCGAAAGGGAATTCAAAATATCTCACTTCCTTTTGGGTTTTCAGATTTTGGACGGAGGGACTTTTTTGTAGGTATTGGGCTGTTACATCTGTCTCCCAGATTTCATACTTGATTACGCTTATTGAAATTTTGTAGGTGGCGCTATTGAGCCATTTTGCCACACCTAATTCTGAAACCCATATCAAATGTAAATTTTCACCACTTCTGATGTGTGTGCGAAGTTTCATGAGTTTGAGCGTGTTAAGGCCCTCAAAAATGCAATTCATTTCGGAGAAGAAGAAGAATTGATTGAGCAATTACAATAGGGTCCTCACACCATCGGTGCTCAGGCCCTAATAAAATGTCTATCCACTACAGTGTGCACTCACAAAATTATATTCCTCAATATTTTTCCATTTTCTAAACCAGGAAGAAACTGGCTCAACGTTTGCAGGAGGCTGAAGAAGCTGTTGAAGCAATAAATGCAAAATGTTCTTCTCTTGAAAAGACCAAACACAGACTCCAGAATGAGATTGAAGATCTTATGGTGGACCTGGAGAGGTCTAATGCAGCTGCAGCAGCCTTGGACAAGAAGCAAAGAAACTTTGATAAGGTACCCAAACATGGTTCTTCATTTGGGATTAAGCTCAAAAATACTTCCTGTAATCCTACTTAAATGAAAAATTATGCTTTTAGGTCCTGGCTGAGTGGAAGCAGAAGTACGAAGAGTCACAGGCTGAGCTAGAGAGCTCTCAAAAGGAAGCCAGATGCCTAAGTACTGAACTTTTTAAGCTGAAGAACTCCTATGAAGAAGCTTTGGATCACCTGGAGACCATGAAGAGAGAAAATAAAAATCTCCAAGGTAAATGAATTTACCAAAATGTACCTTAAAATGACAGAAATAACTTTTTATTTGCAAAGAATCTTAATAGATAAATGGGGATATTTAAAAAAAACAGTAAAAGTAGTACAATAAGACTTTATGGAGTGTTTTAAGTGTGGTGGTGAAAGAAGTAGAATTTATATCACTAAGGCTGGGGAAAATATGGCAATATGTTAAAATGTTTTTTCTCCATCTAGAGGAGATTTCTGATCTCACTGAGCAACTTGGTGAAGGAGGAAAGAGCATTCATGAGCTGGAGAAAATGAGAAAACAGCTGGAGCAAGAAAAAAGTGAGATTCAATCTGCTCTGGAAGAAGCAGAGGTAAGTGCAAATCTTGATTCCTTGACTTTGAATAAAAACCAAAAATATAAAAACAACAGCTGATTAAAATGTATTATTACTACTGTTTAAAATTAATCGTATTTAAAACCAAGTATTGCAAACCAAGTCATAGATCACAAACTTCTGTTTAAAAGGCCTCGTTGGAGCACGAGGAGGGTAAGATTCTGCGAGCTCAGCTAGAGTTCAATCAAATTAAGGCTGATATTGAGCGTAAACTAGCTGAGAAGGATGAAGAGATGGAGCAGAGCAAACGCAATTTGCAGAGGACCATCGACACTCTGCAAAGCTCCTTGGAGTCAGAAACACGAAGCAGGAATGAGGCCCTCAGAATCAAAAAGAAGATGGAAGGGGATCTGAATGAGATGGAGATCCAGCTTAGTCAGGCAAACCGACAAGCAGCAGAGGCTCAAAAACAACTCAAGAGTGTCCAAGCACATCTGAAAGTAAGATGCTCTGAATCAATACTGTGAATCAGTTACGCAAAGAATCAAAGCTTTTGAAAGTGTAGAGTTGTTGAAGTGCTGGTCTTAATTAGTTTGCCCTCATCTTTAAGGATGCTCAGCTTCAGCTGGATGACTCTCTGAGAACAAATGATGATCTCAAGGAGAACATTGCAATTTTAGAGAGACGCAACAACCTTCTGCAAGCTGAACTGGAGGAGCTGAGAGTAGGTCTTGAGCAAACTGAAAGAGGCCGTAAGCTTGCTGAGCAAGAGCTGCTGGATACCAGTGAAAGGGTGCAGCTACTGCACTCCCAGGTAAAGCAAATGGATGCTTATTAGCCTTAATTTTGAACAGATCCATTCTCATTCAGGTTCTTATTAATGCAAATGCTTCATTTGTCCAGAATACGAGCCTCTTGAATCAGAAGAAGAAGCTTGAGGTTGACACATCCCAGCTTCAAACAGAAGTGGAAGAGGCAGTGCAAGAATGCAGGAATGCTGAAGAAAAAGCCAAGAAGGCCATCACTGATGCTGCCATGATGGCTGAGGAACTGAAGAAGGAGCAGGATACAAGTGCTCACCTGGAGCGTATGAAGAAGAACATGGAGCAGACCATTAAAGATCTGCAGCACCGCCTGGATGAAGCAGAACAAATTGCTATGAAGGGAGGCAAGAAACAAGTTCAGAAACTAGAAGCTCGGGTGAGTGACCTACCTTAAACCCCAATACTGTTTTCTGACTGTTGCAAGTGGTACGCTGTAAAAACACTCATAATATGCCAACAGGTGAGGGAGTTGGAGAATGAAGTAGAATCAGAACAGAAGAAGAGCAGCGAGGCAGTGAAAGGAATTCGCAAATATGAGAGACGTATTAAAGAACTGACCTACCAGGTACAACAACAAAAAACATCAAATTTTATGAATGAATACACCTATAGAAAATGTTACGAAAACACTTTCAAACATCAAATACAATCTTTTTGCTATCACTTGTCTTAAAAGACCGAGGAGGACCGCAAGAATCTGGCTCGTCTGCAAGATCTAGTTGACAAGCTTCAGCTAAAAGTCAAGGCTTACAAGAGGGCTGCAGAGGAAGCTGTAAGTATTGGCCTAAATATCACATTTTTGCTGATAAATCAGTTCAGGCTATAATCACAGAACTGCTAATCCTTCTTCTTAGGAGGAACAAGCCAACACAAATCTTAGCAAGTTCCGGAAAATCCAGCATGAACTTGATGAAGCAGAAGAAAGAGCTGATATTGCAGAGTCACAAGTCAATAAACTGCGTGCCAAAAGTCGTGATGTTGGTTCTAAGGTCAGTGCTTTGCGATCTATCATCATATCATGATTCAAACCAGTTAGGTCACATGTAGTTTTAATTCACCCAGTTTCCAAATATAGAAGCAAAATATATATATATTGTTAAATAATGTTTAGAGACACACTTCTGTAAATGAATCATTTACCACAAATGATAATCTCTTCCTCTTATCTTTTTCATACAGAAGGGACATGATGAAGAGTAAAGCTCAAATGGACCTTCTGCGTGTCTCCTATATGTTGAATTAGTTATCCGCTCAGTCCAGCTCTTTTTTAGTCACACAGTAGAATAAAGATGAATTGCATTATATCTGTGTTGTGATTGAGTTACTACTCTGTGGGGGAAAACTGAAATGAAATGTTACATTCTAATCTTGTATAGGAAAATAAGTAATTAAATGCAGGCTATTCATGATATTTTTAATAACACTTCAGGGGGTAAATAATTTAGCCACACCAGTTCAGCTGTCAAAACCACTGCTCTAGAACACAATAATATCATTGGAAGTGCGGTTTCACAACTCACCCTGAGTTACTGTCTCCATACTCATAAAATACCCAGGGTGTTTCTATATGTCAGTGTGTTAACATGGGTTTAAATAGATTATAATAGCTGGAAGACATGGACATTACAACTCACTTAAAGGATTAACATTAGGCTACCTTCATTTGCTCCTTCCATCAATTCTCTTCAAAAATAGGATGCTTAAATTGTATCCTCACACATTACTGTGACCTAAAATCTCCAAGTTTGTCAACATGTATTCACTGTCTTCACACATAGCAAAAAGGCCGATCACCCAGCAGCAGTATTAACATAAAGTGACATGGCATCTGACGCAATGGCACATCTGGTGGCACTTCCAGTTTTCATTGGCATGTGTCAGTGGATAGTGGCATGTGCCACTGACATTGTCGCGAAACACTGACACTGTCGCGTTCTCGCGGACTATGTCGCCGTATTTTGTGACGCCTGCAGGAGTGACTGATGAGTTGAGCAGCTATACTGATGTAATTGCTCAAAATCCTAAATAAATAGTATAACTTAGAGACATATGTTTTTTTTTTTTAAATCCAATTAATCGTATTAAAGTTGATCATTTTTTTTCAAACATGTCAAGTTTGTGGAAAAAAATACTATAGTAAATACTGTAGTGTTTTTGAACCGTACTATAGTAAAGTACTTGAATTAATTTGTTGTGGTACAACTATAGGGTTATATTATACAACTAAAACTAAAGTATACTACAGTATTTATTACAGTTTATCAGTTCACTATAGTTAATATTACAGTATGCTGTAGCATACTAGCATTCATTAACAAAGTGTTGTAAATACTATAATTTAAACTAATTTACTAAAGTATAGTTCAAAAACACTTGTATTTACTATATTTCTTGTATACTTTTTATTTATATTACAATTAGTGCAGCATTTAAGTTTAAATAGAGAAAAGGTTTATAGATTCCAATGCAAAGAGGCAAATATTTTGTCCAGAAAAATAATTTTCTTTTGTAATGCCATGGTTTACCCACTAGGTGCCTGTATGGCTATACATGTATCTAGTCTAGTTGCTCCTAGCTACAGGTCCTAACCGATTACTTATTTTTAAGTTTTGCATTTGAATAAATATTTAGACATGATCAATCACTTGATTTTTATAAATGTTAAATTGTGAAGTTTTACTGACTTGAAGTATGCTAATGCATCTATCTATTATTATTAAAAAAAAAAAGCCATTTGTTTTAACTTACATATTTGTTGAGCCTCCTTTCGTTCTTTGCTTACTGAAAAGGGTTTATACATTTTATATGCTATTATTGACTTAACTGTGGGGATTAGTAAGCACACTTGCACACTAAGCACACTAGGTAGTAAGCACACTAGGTAGTAAGCACACTTGGTAGTAAGCACACTTAGTAAGAACACTTAGTAAGAACACTTGCACACTAGGTAGTAAGCACACTAGGTAGTAAGCACACTTAGTAAGAACACTTGCACACTAGGTAGTAAGCACACTATGTAGTAAGCACACTTAGTAAGCACACTAGGTAGTAAGCATACTAGATAGTAAGCACACTATGTAGTAAGCACACTATGTAGTAAGCACACTAGGTAGTAAGCACACTAGGTAGTAAGCACACTAGGTAGTAAGCACACTTGCACACTAGGTAGTAAGCAAGCACACTTAGTAAGAACACTTGCAAACTAGGTAGTAAGCACACTTGCACACTAGGTAGTAAGCACACTTAGTAAGAACACTTGCACACTAGGTAGTAAGCACACTATGTAGTAAGCACACTTAGTAAGCACACTAGGTAGTAAGCATACTAGATAGTAAGCACACTATGTAGTAAGCACACTATGTAGTAAGCACACTAGGTAGTAAGCACACTAGGTAGTAAGCACACTTGCACACTAGGTAGTAAGCACACTAGGTAGTAAGCACACTAAGTAGTAAGCACACTTGCACACTAGGTAGTAAGAAATGGTCCGTGAGACCACGTCAGATGCCATGTCACTTGATGTTAATACCCCCTCTCCGAGCACACGAGATGTTGGAATGCTGTATGCTAGTGATGAGCACTTTTGTGAAGCTTTGAAACCTTTGCGAATCATTTGTTTTGAACCATTGATTCTGAGCTCGTTTCAAAAGGTGTGAACTGTGGCCAGTTGCATAAACTGCTTGTAGTCTTAAAAGTCATCTAAATGTTTTCTTCAAGACTGGTCATAAGTTTCATATAAGTATGAGGTAGATCAGTATAGTCTAAATTTGAAAAGTAAGACTGAATGGCCTTGTTTACTGTTAGTTGGTCAAATTAGTTTATATAACTAGTGGTATAGTTTATGCAACTGGCCTCGACTTAAAGCGGCACTACGCAGTCAGATCGGTATAGTAGCCTACCGCGAGAGCGATTCGGGAGCAGTCGGCTCTGTATGCTTTCGAATTGAATAAATACATAGATATACATTAGAAATGTAAAAATTAAAGTTAAAGCTTCACTCTTCTCCCGAAGATCCATAGAAAAGTCCGTTGGTGCTTCAGTGACGACTTTGCTCAGAGCTGTCAATCATGACGTCAAAACCCGCGTTTTTATAGCATCAAATAACTAACGTAAAACATTTAAAGAACGAACACATTACAAGATCATTATGTTTAGGTTGATCCATTAAAACAAACTATTTCAATTCAGACCTATATTATTACTCCACTAGGTCTGAAATATATTGTTCGCTGCAAACATGATGATCTTAAATGTATTAATTATTAATTTACTATTAATAAATGTGTAAAGTTACATAAAATGGAAATAGGCTACTCAATAAAGTAGGCTAACTATGTTACAGAGGGTTGAATGGATTCCACAACTGGTAAAATAAATACATATACAACATTTACTTTAGGAGCCATACAATTTACTGGTGACTTAATAAAAAAAAACCTTCTATTGCGCTTCTGATTTGGCAGTGAAATTCGCCGATTTTTTTTTGCATAAGATGTGAAGGATTCTATGGTCCAGTTAGTATTTTCACCCCATAATGGCGGCCGCGCTCCCGGAACGCCATCTAGTGGCTGTTACCCAAAATGTATCAAAGTGTCGCCTCTATACTCTTTGATATGGGCCCATAGAATATATTTTGCGAAGCAATTGGTTCAATTGATTCAAAGTTTCGAAAAGCTTCATTTCTCCCATCACTACTGTATGCCTCTTTGCAGATAACGTGCTGTCAACAACAAAAATCTATTCACACCCATGTTGCTTGTATTTTTTATTTATTCATGATTAAATATCCACATCACTAGTTAACAATTAATCACAATTATTTCTTTCATACCAAAAAATACATCTTAAATCAGAGGGGAGACAGTAAATCAAATTTAGGACCATGTCTGTAGTCCATGTTGTCAGCATGCTCTTTTGGTGTGTTCTACGGGTAGTACACACATTGTGAGTCCTAACAGACACACTAGGGGCTCTTTTGCTGCCTAACTGGAGTGCTCTACCTACTTTTAAACATGCCGATTAGCCTACCAGTTACAGTTAGTCTCAAACAGATGTGCAACATGGATATCCAAACAACATTCAAGGTCTATGTGTCAGGTGCAGTTTTGTGGGAGGAATCATTGTTCCTGTGGTTACTGATTTCCTCTAACCTTTCACCCCCCTTTTTGCATCCTATCTCAGGCTACTCAAGTCATTACCAGAATGCTGTGCCTTATCTATAGCCTACAGAAGGACATCCTCAGAGTCCTTTAAGTTTTTCAGTCCTCAGTCAAAATCACACTCCTCCTCCTCTTATTGATTACACTGTATTTAGTATGTGACCTGTGATGACAAAGAGAAAAAGTTACACACATAATATATATTCTTTGCTTCCTGAATACATTACATTTTAAAAACATTCTTGTTTGCCAGCCCTTTTTTTTAAAAAAAAAAGGCAGTCTCACTTAAGAATAAAATCTGGAGAAATATTCATAGATGCAAAATCTTCACTTTGCTTCTCTATACAACCCAATCAAGAAGTGTTTTTCCCTCTACGGGGTATAAAGTGTGAAACGTGTATTTACAAAACTGCTTTGAGCGGACGTGCGGGGGACGTGAGAAGTGTACTAACACCGTGAGAGTGTTCATTCATTATGGAAAGGACAAAATAGAGCTGTCTGAAGGCATGAAAGGTTATGATCACTGTATCAAGAGTACAACACTGAAGTTTACTGGCACAGCCCCTGAACAGTACACACTAATCACAAAAGGAACTACAGACAGGACCGTTTGGCCAAGCGCAACTGCTCTACACTAAGCACACTGGCTCACACTTGTACAAACTGTATTTACAGAGTGCTCTTTGAGACACAGGTATGTTTTGCACTCTTTTTAAGGGAGCAAAATTTAGGAAGATGCGCTCAGTCAATCATATCGCTCTATTTGTAGTATAAAACACCCATCATAAAGTGCATTTCAAATACTCATCAGCTAATTATTTATTAGGATATTTGCATAATTTAATACTTCCTGGTCTCTGTGGTTCAGTTTTATATGGGATTTTTTTATTTCTTTGATGTTACACCATTACCACCATCAATGATATGCCATGACATCACAGTAAAATACCAGGAGAAAATGTAATATTTCACAACATGTAGTGAATCAAACCCTGTACAAACATAACCTTTTACCCAACAACAGCAACTTGTTTATTTTCTCTGCAGGTATTGTGCGGCTAAAGATATCTAGAGTAATATTACTACCAATAAAGTGCCCACAAATTCACTGTTAAACAGTGTCACTAGTCAAGAGCTTCAAAAAAGCAGCCCTACAATAGTAGGTTTGGAGAGTTTAAAACTATGATATTCAACTACTTTGTGAATAATACATCTCTTGGTAAAAAAACAAAAACAAATAGCATTTCCTACTGTTTGATTAAATAGTAATTTCTAAACAACAATTTATCAATTGCCATTGAATAAATAATAAGGAAATGCACTGTATTGCATTGCATTAATGCTTAGTTAGGATACATTTACTGTTAATGTAATGGCCCCTCCCACATGCCAGTATTATATGTTCAGTGCAAAAGTCTTCTACTTTTTGAACTTGGAAGTACAAAACTTAATTCAAAGTGAGGGATGATTTGGACCTTTGAGCAAATAATCATGACCTGTGTACGGAGTGTAAACATTTCCATTCTAACATTCTGACATCTTTCTTTATCCATCTATATTCCTTTCCATCCTGTCTGTTTAGTTTGCGTGCCACTGCCTTTTTCTCTTCCTGTATCATGCTGTAGTTTATGTGTGTCATGTGTCCAATTAGTTCACAAGATGCTTTGAGAGAAATGGAAAGCGGAAGATGTAATCAGATGGTTAGACATCATTATGATACAGCTCATTGTTACAGTAATTTACACAAACACAATACAGCAAACTCATTGAAGATGTAAATATGCTATTGTTTGAACATCCTATATGTTTCAAATGATTAAGTGCTCATTTAAATACTAGGGGAGACCAGGGGTTATAATTCTTGTGAGGTGGACAAGGTCAGTGGAACAAAGGAAGCAGATGAATGGATGGATGGTGGCTGGTTCGTCCCTTTTGACTGGGATTTAAGACAGCCCCACATACTAACAATACAGGGAGCTTAACTGCCATAATATGATGTAATAAGCTACATCTCGAGTGAGTTCTGGGGTTCCCATTGGAGAACATCTACTGCCAAACAGATACAGAGAGAAAAGAGGGTGTTGCCTCTAAATTTAGGTCTTTCTAAAGGACAACACAGGCTTGTAGGAAGTCTAGAAAGAAACTCAGGCTAAACGCTGTGCTTATAACAAAGATGATATTAAGAGCTATGCGGCTGGACAACCATCCAACCATCTCCAAACACCTGGAGACTTCATCTCAAATCTAGCCTCAAACCAAACCCTGCGTTCGAACAGGAGCGCTGTAAATTAAGTCTTTCCCAAAACATGATCTCATTGGTGCTCTCCCAACAAGGAATAAACAAAGAAAACTGAAACCAAGAGAAGAAGCTAATGAGAAGATGGGTTTTAAAGGGACAGGCTGTGTTGAAACGCCCTTCTCCTGCTGGTTTGCACCCATCTCATGGCTGAGTGAATGGGACAAGCTAGGTTGAGTGTGAGGACATGGCGGACCCCAGAGAAACACTGAGAGAGGTGCTGCGATGTGGGTGGGGGTGGCTGCCACTCAGGGGGGACCAGGAGATGATTTTAGCGCTGTGGTCCGTGCGAGCTCGTGCATTCTCGCGGAAGTTCAGCTTGTAGGACTCAGTCTGGTAGCAAAGAAACGGAAAAGCTGTATTACAAAGGTAACAACTCAATTTCATAGACATTAGAAGGAAAAAAGTTGTGCGGTACTCCAAATTGAACTGAGAATGCCTAGTTTCTGAATTTGACTTGGGGTAGGAAACAGGATGTAGAATTGTTAATCGAATTTAAATCCTTGTTTGAATTTTGAAAAATAGTATAAAAAGTATTTTTAGTTCATAGCCCTTTATAGTAAGAGTGAATGACATTAAATAGATGTTTTGAAATTCATATATTTCATCCTATTTAATAAATTAAGCTTTGTACAGTTTAAGAGTTTAAGAACTCTTCATTTCCCAGAATGCAACACTTCGGTTTGGGGAACAATTATCACTGTTAACTAGTTGTTTATTAGCCTGCATATTGCCTGTTTATTAGTACTTATAAAGCATATATTAATGCCTTATTCTGCATGACCATATTCTACATCTCTTAATCCTACCCAATACCTGAACTTACCCACAACAACTACCTTACTAACTATAAATAAGCAGTAAATTAGGCGTTTATTAAGGGAAAAGTCATAGTTAATAGTGACTATGTGTTCCCCATACTAAAGTGTTACCATTGTAATTCAGTAAATTATTTTTCCTGTCATTCCAATTCCAATTTCAGTTCAGCTTCCAGTGTTGTGTGTCCAATTCAATTCAAATTCCAACTCAAGAATTCAAAGGGAGCCAATTCTTGAATTCTGCTATCCACAATATAATATATATTTCCGTGTTTGTCTATATAAGGTGTCATATAAGGGCTGAATCTGTCAAGTTTGTACTTACTTGTCCCAGGGATGCGCTTGTCCAGGCCCTGGGAGTCCCGGGGCCCTTCTCCCAAAGAAGGTACGGGAGTAGGAGAGCTCTCTTTCAGCCCGTTCTCTTTTGCCCCATTGCCTGCCTGCAAGGGCGGGGAGACGGCAGGGGGAGATGGACTTCCCTCAGATTTCTGCTGAACCCCCTCTCCCTGGAAACACATTGCAAATGCAAGGAGTCAAAAAAAATAAAAAATACAAAGGAGACAAAGATGCATTTATTTAACAATAAATGCATCTTTATAAATTTAACAATACTAGTATATAGTACAATATAGTATTTGTGCTGAACAAGATACACAAGATACACTACCGTTTAAAAGTTTAGGGTCGGTATGATTTTTTTTCATGCATTTATTTTATCAAAACTGTAAAACAGTAATATTCTTTGCTGAAAAATCCAGTATAAACAAGCATGAATTCCATGTTGGTCCAGGCTGGTTTTTTAGTAGGATTGTGAAATAATATAAGATACTGTGATGGCAAAGCTGAATTTTCAGCAACATCACTTCAGTCTTCAGAGTCACATGATCATTCAGAAATCATTCTAATATGCTGATTTGCTGCTCAAGAAACATTTCTTATCATTATCAATGTTGAAAACAGTTGTGTTGCTTAATTTTTTTGTGGAACATCTTTACTGTTGTGCATCTTTTTCTGAATAAAAGTATTAATTTATGTAAAAATAATCTTACTGACCCCAAGCTTTTGAAAAAATAAAAAATAAAATAACCAAGTGCAAAAACATACATGCACACAGACTAAATGAGTGGTGCTCAGCCATGTGAGGTGCCATAAACCTGACCAAATTTCCATATGCTGAGGGGGTTAAATCTCCTTACAAACTGTCTAGCTCATATTCTCTTTTCCACGTGGGTAACTAAGGAATTATATTGTACATTGGTTGTTATGCTCGACCTTCAGTGGGTGTATTTAGTATGGTCTGTACAGTATTATATTACCCTGCATGTGATTGTGGACCACATACTGGACCACATCATGTAACTATGACTTTGGTGTGCAGTACTTAAAATAAATTATCTGGTACTGCTAATTATTAAATGAAGGTAAGTACTTTACTTGCTTTTAAAAAAAACCCACGGAAATATAATATCAATAATGAAAGAGGGATGGTTTCTAATATATGTAATATCCTCTCAAGCTATTTATTACCACTTTAACATTGCCACCTCCTGGTTCATGGCCTACATTGTCCAGTGATCCCACTTTGGCCTTGGCCTTGACATTCACCTTATGGGATTCAATCTTCACTTCACCACCACCTGAGAGAGAGCAATCATCATTCACATGGCAATTTATTGCATGTACTCACAATGAGATTCCATTCACAGTAATAGGCAACATTAAAATTGATCCATCTCATACCTGGCTTGTGCTTTATGTTGTCCTTGGATCCACATTTTGCGGTCACTTTGCTCAAGTCAACCTTTTTATTTAAAATCTGAACCTGGAGACCATGAGTAAAAAGTTGCTAGATTGAATTGTCATTTGTTTCTTATGATGGAATGGATGTCTTTAGACTAGAGGAAAGTCAAACTAACTCATTGTAAGCTGATCTGGTTATATGTGGCTCATCACATGCTTGTACTTCTACGAGCAACATTTTGTTATGAAATGAGTTAACATAAGAGAGGTGACACTGTACACTTACATTTCCTCCACCAGGTACATGCTTGATATTGTCCTTGGAGCCACATCGGGAGGTTATATGGCTGAAGTCCAGTTTTTTGTGGACTATCTGAACCTGAATATACCACAACAGCACAGAGGACACATTGTCATTGGTTATTCTACCGTAACACATGCAAAACAGAAGCTATGAAGGCTATGAGTGTGTTAAACAATGTTGTACTATTGTAAATCAAAAGTAAAAAGTAGCACAACACCACTGAAAATACAAAATCATCATGTTCATGTCAAGTAGTTGAATTTTAATGATCAAGCTACACATTTATTTGCACAAAACAGTTATTTTCTCTTTCTTGTACTTGGAGATGTAAGCTGATTCCTGAACGTTTTATGTGGCCACCCTCTGGTAGATTCAAATAAATGTTCATTGTCTGCTGTGTTGTTTGGTGCAGTATTTGTTTGTGTGACTCATATATTTGTTTGGACAGAGTAACGGCAGGCCAGGAACACTCTGTCTGACTCAGAGGGTGTTTTTCACAGCCTAAAGCTCAGTTTATTGCGTTAATCTCAGGTATTGCTTAAACACTCGAGGGACTACAGTCTAACTCTGATTCATTTGACCTGCTGTAATGGACCACTCCAGGAAAAACAAACAGTATTTGGAGTTAACTGCATAGCTCAAAGGCTGTTCCGAAAACTGATGAATTTATTGAAAAAAACAACAACAAAAACACATGATCATGATGATTCTTTGAGCAGCAAAGAAACACCATTAGCACTAAAGTTCACTTAGTAATTAACATGCAAAGCACTGTTGGATATTTTCTATGGAACTGCATACATGATATAGAGTAACAGATATACAGAGGCACAATTTCTCAAAACACACATCTGGCATTGTGAAACAACAGGAGGCTGTAGGTGATCTTGGGAGTTAAAATACATTTTGTAACATTATTTTGAATGCTAGGAAAAGTTTTATTTTTAAAAATAACATGCCAATAATATATTTTAAGCAAGATAATGCAATACAGATAATATGACTCGAAGGCACCCCACTGTCCAACACGATATTCAAAGGCACCCTACAGTATATAATATTAACAAAACTATAATATATCTGTTAACGATATAACATTATTATCAGAAACTAGGAGTGTAGATATATTATAGGTAAATAAATTAACCACAATTCATGTAGTGATTCCAGAAGTTTCAAGAACTTCATGTTCTTAAATAAAGACTATAGTTACTGAGGGGGAAAAAAAGATTTCAGTTTAAATTTTTTAGCATTTAAATTAATTTAGATTATTTTAGTCATTTTAAGGCCTCCTTGGAAGTTTATAGAAAAAGAAAAGTCCCATTTTTCATTTCATACATTCTCCAAGAATAGCTACAGTCTCCTTTGTGTTCCAAGAAAGGTGAGATAAATAGCACATATTATATGTGCAGTGGAAACACATTTTTCCCCCTTAAAAGCAAAAGCAAGAGTGCAAATAATCCAACGTAGAGTAAAAAATTAATTGCACTACAGAATGTTGATACAACTGCTGAGTCTGTACAACATGCAGTTATGCTATTTTTGGACATGGTTAGTGCAAAGCTTAAGAACAAAAACACTATGACATTTAACTGGTAACAATGGTAAACCAGACTCTACAAATATTCGACAAAGAATGTTCATGGGTGAACTACTGAGAGACACAATGTGGTGTTAAATCCACAGAAGACATACAGGGACAAGGCTGCATTGCTCTAATGATATTTTTCTAAAATGTGTATGTGGACAAGTTTATCTACAATAACAACAAATGTGCTCGCATATTCATTCAGAAAACCATTTTACCCTAATTTCAGTACACAAACTGTTTGTCTTTAAGTGTTTAGTGGTTCTGTGTACACTCAGTTTCTACAGGATCTGAAGATCTTTGGAAAAACAGCGAGAGTAAGAGCAGAGAGTGATACTGAGGCAGTGAGTCAGGGAGATGTCATTGGGAGGGACTCACTTTGCCCTGGCTGGTCTTTGGCAGAGCATCGGTCTTGCCCTGGGCTGCAGGGACCTGAGGAGACAAGCACCCCTTTAGTCAGTGCAGTGCAGGGAGGAGATACAGAAAGCCCAGGGTCGCAAGGTCGGAGGAATAGGATGTACCACAACGACTGAGTCAGTATGCTAAGGTTACTTTTGAATCTGGAAGAATCACCTGACAGTTTGTGTCTGATGAATTGTGCAGGAGAAATAGTGTGTTTAACTGTGTGTCTTTTTAACTAACTACAAAGCAAATCTATGGCACCATTGGAACTTAAAGGGATAGTTCACCCAAAAATGAAAATTCTGTCATTTTCTCACCCTTACTTTGTTTCAAACCTGTATGGCTTTCTTTTTACTATATAAAAAAAAAAAAAAAAGTAGAAAAGAAAATATTTTGTGTCGTTTTGTGTCAATACATTGGAAGTCAAAGGGGTACAATGCTGTTTTGGACTGGCAAAAACATTATTCAAAATATCTTCTTTTGTGTTGCACAGAAGACATAAAGTCATACATTTTTCGAAAAACAAGAGGGTGAATAAATGATGACCATTTTTTTTTTTTCGGGTGAACTATCCATGTAAAAACTTATCCAGAGAGCAAACATCATTAAATAGTTAGTTCACCCAAAAATGAAAATTCTGTCATTAATTACTCACCCTCATGTCGTTCCACACCAGTAAGACCTTCGCTCATCTTCAGAACACAAATTAAGGTATTTTTGATAAAATCCAATCGCTCAGTGAGGCCTCCATTGCCAGCAAGATAATTAACACTTTCATTTCCCAGAAAGCTACTAAAGACGTATTTAAAACAGTTCATGTGACTACAGTGGTTCAACCTTAATGTTATGAAGTGACGAGAATACTTTTTGTGTGCCAAAAAAACAAAATAATGACTTTATTCAACAATATCTAGTGATCTGTTGTTTCGAATCAGTGGTTTGGAGCGCCAAAGTCACGTGATTTCAGTAAACGAGGCTTCGTTACTTGATAAGTGTTTTGAAATTTCAATGGTTCACCACTGCGTGACTTTGGCAGTTTGATACACGCTCCGAACCACTGATTCGAAACAACAGATTCGTAAAGCTTCGAAGCTTCATGAAGCAGTGTTTTAAAATCGTCCATCACTAGATATTGTTGAATAAAGTTGTTATTTAGTTTTTTTTGGTGCACAAAAAGTATTCTCGTCGCTTCATAACATTAAGGTTGAACCACTGTAGTCACATGAACTGTTTTAAATACTGCTTTAGTAGCTTTCTAGGTACTGAAAGTGTTAATTGTCTGGCTGGCAATGCAGGCCTCACTGAGCCATCGGATTTTATCAAAAATATCTTAATTTGTGTTTCAAAGAAGAACGAATGTCTTACGGGTGTGGGACGACATGAGGGTGAGTAATTAATGACAGAACTTTTATTTCTGTGTGAACTAACACTTTAATTGAAGGCTTCATAAAAAAATATTTTTAATTTAAAGATATATTGTGGCCTTTAGTTGACAGTCACTCTCTGAAATCCAAATGCATTGTGTTTTCTAGATCCTTCCTGATAAGAGAAAAACATTTAGGGAATCCTTTCATAAGGTCTTTTTTATTTCAAAGTGATGGCTGGGAGATGGCTATGGAAAACAGACAAATTCATTCTACATAAATTCTGTAAGAAAATCTCAGTGTACAATGAAAAAGTGAAGGCTTTGTTTTCCATTGTGGCAGGTAGATGTCAATCACAGAGCATTGATGGAAGTTGTGAATCCCTGAGCTCAGTCAAAACTGTCTGTATCTTAAGGATCAATCAGATGAATAATGGCATTTACATTGACCAGCAGCGATATGAGACATACGTATGAGAAACAACTTCAACAGAATTTGAGATTTCTTAATGGCAGCAATAGTGCAGAACATGAGCTTATGATCATGTGTTGCCAAATAATGCATCAAATTTATTTTAAATCTGTAAAGAAAATAATGAGGTTAAGTGCAGTATCTATGCGTGTCTCTAAAGCCCAGATTATTCCATTCCTTGCACGCATGCAAATTCTCTTGGTTCTGTCCTGATCAATCAACTCACCTTGCCTCCTCCAGGTTGGTACTTCATGTTATCGGTGGAACCGATCTTGGAGCGCACGTTTTTTAGATCCGGCAGCGGTGCGTTGGTGGGCCGAACGTTCCGGGGGGCTCGAGGCACAGGAGGCTTCCTCTCTAGGGGAGTCTGCTTGGGTACGGGGGGTTTGGTGATGCGGGACGGACGAGGGGTTGGGGTCCCATTGGTGGCTGCTGTGCTGGTGGCAGAGGATGGTGTGCGAGTTGGCCTTGGAGTTGTTTTAACTGCGCAAATATGAAGCAAAAAATGCACATTAAGTACTGAAGCGGAAAACAGCACAACACAAGAGGTTTAATACAGTATGCATGTGAGAGGTCACAGACAGTCATTGACCTCATGAATGTTTCTTCTTCCTAAGCCACTGCAAAAGTGGCAAGCCCTCATCATGAAGAGAGGAGTTGAAGGCTCTATCAGTGTGATGGTTTGAGACAAGCCTTTGTGAATAAGTCTATCCCTGACTATGTCAGCAGCTTCCGATTTGATGACTAACAAATGTACTAGTCAGTGTTTATTAGCTCAGAACTGCTGTGTTTTCAGGAAACTTCCCACCCTTCTCTTTAAGCCTCCATCAAAGCAGCATTTAGTAACAGCTACAGACAGGTAAGCACCTTTATTTGCACAGAAGCACCACTGCTGACCACTGTAAAGATAAACGCTCCACTTTTGAATCTTGGATTGTCTCTGTTTATTTGACCAGGATATATTTCTCTACATTATTTCATTGAATCTAATTTAATGGTTGTTATTCAAGTCTCTGCTAATTGAAACTTTTGTCTTAATATCTTGATGGCTTGTTTGTTATATATTGGAAAAAAAATATTGCAGCACACATTTAATCACACTTCATATTACATCCAGTCTCACAGCTTTAGATGGTTTAATCATTTATATTGCTCTTAAAAATGGTGAGACCGTTCGGAAATCGCAAGTTCCAATCTTACTGGCTGCCCTTAAGCAACTTCTGGGAGTTAAAATGTACAGGAGTTAGAATTTACTAGTCCAGTGGGAAATAAATGTATTGTTTATAAGGTACAACACTGCTACAATAAGCTAGGAAACAACTAGTCATTGAATTCGGACACAATCTTATTACTGTAAATAGTAAATATAATTTCCAGGTCTTCTAACATTTCATGTAGTTTAATTTGCTATGTGTAATTTACTATACCACAAAGTCTATCGCTATTGTATCAAAATATTTCTCTAGATAAGAAAACGGCTTCATTCCCACCTGGTGCCTTTTTCACCTCTCCTGCTTGGTTTTCAGTCTTTGTAGCTATAAACAACACACAATCAAATTAAATTAAGTACATTTTAATGTCATTACATCATTATGCCTCACTTAACCTTAACCTGAGATCCTATATACTGTACCTTAGTCATGGTAGTGCCATATTTAACAGGACTTTTGACAGGAATCAAAATGAGGCTGTGAGGGACAGAGGTACAGTATATTCAACTGATTGTACTGTTGTTTAGCAACATGCCAATTGTTTGGATGATGAAACACCTTAAAACTGTTTTGACCTTCATACCATGCATGCCATTGTAAATACTGTAAGTCTATGACTCACAGCCTCATTTTAATCCATGTAAAAATAAATGTGCTGACTACCCTGACTAAATTATATATGACGGAACAACTCACCTGAGGAGGGTCGGGCAGAGGTGGCAGCTGGGGTGCTTGTGCCATTTTTAGAGTTAGTAGCAGATGCAGCTTTAGCCTTTGGCACTGGAGGGCGACGCTGGGTTGCTGTGCCAGACTCAGAAGACTGACAGAAACAATAAGACATCAGAATGCTTAATGACCAGACATAATCAGTTGACGTCAAGAGGCTGATTAGATGAGTAACATACACAGTGGCTTAAAGGGTTAGTTCACCCAAAAATGAAATTTCTGTCAGTACTACTCACCCTCATGTCTTTCCAAATCCGTAAGACCTTCATTCATCTTCGGAACAAACTTTAAGAGTTTTTTTTTATCCTCAATAGAAAGCAACAAAATAACCATATTCAATGTTCAGAAAAGTAGTAAAAACATTGTTAAAATAGTCAGCGTGACTACAGTGGTTCAACCTTAATATTATGAAGCGACAAGAATGCTTTTTGTGCACAAAAACAAAACAAAAATAACGACTTTATTCAATAAATTCGTCTCTCACCTGTCATTCTCATGCACTATATACATTGCAGCACTTCCATGTTTACGTCCGAATGACGGCTCAGTATTGGCCAGCTCCTGCATCAGCATCACATGCTTGAGTCTTGCTGCTCACGTGAACAGTTTTGGCCAATATTGAGCCGGCGTTCTGATGTAAACATGGAAGCACTGCAACGTAAATAGCGTATGAGAATGATGGGAGAGACGAATTTGTTGAATAAAGTTGTTATTGTTGTTTTGTTTTTGCGCACAAAAAGTATTCTCGACGCTTGAATGTGGTAATTTGGTTGCTTGGTTTGGAACGACATGAGGGAGAGTAATAAATGACAGAAATTTAATTTTTGGGTGAACTAACCCTTTAAGGGTGGCTTAATGCTTGAGGGTGATTGTTCAATTAAGACAGAGTTTCACTACTTGAAATATTGAAAAAAGATGTTTTATCACAAGACCCTGATTAAAGATCAGATCATGGTCTTGATCAACCTACAAGTGGATTTTGGTATAGTGGCTATTGGTGTGGATTTTTGATATTGTATATGATGGTAATGACTTTGTAATGAAGGTAAACCTTGAATTTACTAACGCGACAAGTTTGCTAGCAGTCAATTAACTAAAATTAATCAACAAATCAAAGGGATTTTTTAAATATTAATAATTAAAAATAAAAAATAAATCACCCAATTAAAAAATCACCCATATAGACAAGCAGACACTTGATAAAAAGGTAAGAATGAATTATAGATTAATTATATTCCATAAGCTCCATGCATGAAAGCATGGGAAAAATTTTGGAGACAGAATATAACTGCACCTCATATTTTATCAGTGGCCTAAAAGCATGCATCTCTCGTGAGATTTTGCTGGTGATTGAAATTTTGAATTAACAATGACACAGACAGCAAGTCATGGGTTGATTTTAAGGGAAGAGATGAGCACCGGAGGGTGTTGCAGAAGTCTCCCCTGTGGATTGTAGGCTGGGTGCCAAACCACAGATGAGGGAAATGGTGTTAACTCACCTTGGCCTTAGTCTCTAGAGTAGATGTGGAGGTGGGGGTTTTCTTGGTACCAGCAGTGGGGGTTGTTGCCTTGGGCATAGGGCTTTTTTTATTGGCAGAGTTGGTGGTGGGAGAGGTGCGTTTGGTGGCACCAGCACTGTCTCCAGTGGACAGCGAGTTTGGTCTTGCTGAGCTTTGTTTGGTTGACCCAACTGAAGGCTATATGCATGTATTTGCAAAAAGCACAAAAGAAAATGCAAACGTGGGAGCATGATAAAATCAAAGTGGCAGCAATGGTTGTACAAATTGTTCATAAATCATAAGTTGTGAGTTTGGGTAACATCTTTAATCTTTATAAAGATGGAAAAATGAGAGCAAACACCTCTTCTTCTCAAATGTGGCAGTTTAAATCAAAGTTATAGCAGCATATCAGATGAATGAAATCCCTTTGTTTTTCAGACTTACCTTGGTCTTACTATCCGGGCTGGTCACCTCCTTGCTCCTATTTGCTGTTGGAGACTTAGCAGGTCCTTTAGCAGCCGTCACATTCTTCTCAGCTTTGGCTGTCTTGTCTATTTTTTCTCCATTGTCTTTCTTCTCCTCTTTCTCCTTGTTCGTCTTCTCAGGTTTGTCTACTTTCTCAACCTTGTCCTTTTTCTCAGCTTTATTATCTTGTTTCTCCTCTTTCTCGACTTTCTTCTCATCTTTGATGATCTGCTCACTCTTCTGAGTCTTATCCACACTGTCTGTTTTCTTTGTAATCTCATCTTTCTTGTCCAGGTGATCAATCTTCTCCATTTTCTCAGGCTTGTCTTGCTTCTCAATTATGTCAGTGTTTTCCGTCTTCAGAGCAGTTTGCACATTCTCCATTTTCTCCTTGGCTGTCTTATCTTCTTTTACTTTAAAAAAAAAAAAGACAAATTTGAAATGTATTAATCAAGCAAATGTGTAGCTATTATCTTTATGAGCATTACAATGTATGTTTGTTCACACAGGGCTTTTGGTTGTAGTTTAATATTCAAGGTGTTTTGGGGACATAAATTATCAGTAAGCTGCACTTGATGCCTCAATCTCAGTACATTCTGACAATAAGAATGAGAGTAGATGAGCAGGAGAGGTCATGGAAAAGGGCACAGAAAGTGCCTTGAGCGGACAGACAGAAAAGCACATTGTCAGCCTGGATGCCTTATGTAACTTGGCACCATTCTCTCCACAAAGTGAAAAATCAATGGCCAACGGAAGACCAAAACATCAAAAACAAATTGTGTGAGAGAGAGAGAGGAAAAGAAAGAAAGAAAGAAAGAATGGAGGAAAAATATTAATTGAAAGATGCGATGGGCCAACATAATGCCACAAACATCCAGTTATAATTATATATATATAGATTCTAGCAAAATTTATTTTTATAATTAAATAAAATGGAATTTTATAGGTCTCTTTTGTATTTTGTCCTTTATAGCAGCTGATTTTCAACCTAAAATCAGCTAGATTTTCTCTGTAACACTTTTTAATAATGTTCATGAAGAATATAACGCTTATAATTCTTAAGAGATCATTAATTAGAAATTTAGAAATTTGTTAATAGTTATGGAAAAGTTAAGAACATTTAGAACAGACCTTCAGGGATGCCTAGATGAAAACCTTGGTTCTGTATCTTCCTCTGAATCTCTTCTCACATTTTCAGACAAATAAATGAGTGGTAAAGTGTATACGTGTCAAACGTGTGCTTATCTCAGTACAGCAAAAGCAAACTATGACAAAAGGACATCCAAATGTTACTCTGGTGATATATTGTATATCCCTGCAGGTGGCCAGAGGCACACACAGCAAATCTTATCCATCTTTCCGTCAATCTTATACTTGTATCTTGTGACCTCTACATCTGACAATCTGTCTTCATCAGGTGTGTTAATACACAGACATGCATTCACACAATGAAAACAGCATACCATCTGCTGTAGCATTTGAAAAAACTGGTTTAAGACCCAAACCCCACTTTTTTCAATAAAAAATCTTTTAAAGGCACAGTATGTAAGTTTCGCCACTAGAGGTCGCTTATTCAAAACAATAACAAAGGGGTAGCTTGATGACGCAGTGAATGAGTGTGGAATCATGGGGGTTGTCGTCTTCACCTCCACAGCCGATGGAAAACAAACCAATGGGACTCAGGTCATAAATCATGTTTATTGGTGAGCTAATGTATTAAAGTTTTATTAAAATTACTGTGGTATGAAGCAGGGCGGGCCGAGAGCCCGGGACATTTTACTTTGTTGTTTTTTTTATTATGCTTATATGCCGCAGTTGGTCTTTTTCTTTGTTGTTTATGTTTATTTTACAATTAAAGTTACGTTTAACATCTACCTCCTTCTTCCCTGAACTTGAACTTTGTTACATTTGCTTTTGAACAATTAAATTCACATTATTTAATTTCATTCTAATGAAACAGCCGCAAGTGCTGATTTACTACTCTTACAGGTCACTTTATCTGATGAATTAAAACTGTGGGGTAACGCAGCACAAACATGTTGCTCACGGAAAAATCAAGAAAACGAGATTCAAACAATAAGACTAACTGTGTTGAAAAAGACTAACAATGATTAGTTTTCTGTTGATAAAGGTATCCAAACAGTTGCTCACCTGTCTAATAAAACACATAATATATTAAAGCGTCTTTGTTGTTTATATGGTAAAACGGAAATCAAGGGTTTTGCGGATATGACATCACTGACAGGTGACGCAATGACACGGGACATTACGCTGGTTAAAATAGCTGGTTTCTCTGGATTTAAACATTATTAGAAACATTTGGGATAATGTAAGTACACAAGTCAACAAAACATATAACATTGTTCTAGTGGTTTTTGGATGTTTTAACCTAAAAATCTTACATATTGTGCTTTTAAGTGTCTTAAAATGTAGAATATGCGTACATGACAAGCTGAAAACTGTTAGATATAACTGAAATCCACATTGAAGACTTAACTATAACCCTCTCTCTTTTTATTTCACTCTATCAGCTGTGCTTAATATAATTTTTCAATGACAACCATCTATAACAGACCATTGAGAGCATGTTTATCACAGAAACAAAATACACTACTGTTCAAAAGTGTGGAGTTAGTAAGATTTAAAAAAAAAAATTACATTCATTCAGCAAGGACACATTAAAAACGTATCAAAAGTAATAGTAAAGACTATCAGTTTTACATTGTTACAAAAACTTTCCATTTCAAATAAACTTTATATTCATGAAAGAATCGTGAGAAAAATGTATCAGTGTTTCCACAAAAATATTAAGCAGCACAACTGTTTTCAGCATTGATAATAAGAAAAAATGTTTCTTGAGCACTAAATCAGCATATTAAAATGATTTATTAAAATTATTTCTGAAGGATCATGTGACACTGAAAACTGGAGTAATGGCTGCTGAAAATTCAGCTTTGCCAAAGAAACAAACTACATTTAAATATATTAAAATACAAAATAGTTATTTTAAATTGCCATAAATGCTGCCATGGTGAGCATAAAAGACTTAGTTAAAAAATATTTGAAAATCTTATTGACCTAAAACTTTTGAACGGTAGTGCATGTTCAGCTCTGTCACACATACTATGTAAAGACAGATATTCTAAAATAAACATCTGTTTATGCGTAAGGGACTTGTACACGTTGTAATCCAATAACCATATATTGAATAGACAAACCAACACTGGATTGTAGACCATTGCAGACCTTGAAACTTGCACCATTGACATCATCGTAGCTTATCTCACCTACCATCACAAACACCTTTGGGCTGAATGTCACGGGATGAGGCATTCCCACTTTCCGACAGCTTTTGCGGTGACTGTATCCTGCCAGAACCTTGTGGCACACCAGCAGGCTGATCTTTCTTTGTAGTAGGGTCTGATGGGATACTCATGGATGGCGGAACGCTCTGTTTGTCCTCTATGGTGAAATATTTGACGGCGGTCTGGGGTGGCGGCACATCCTTGCCTGGATATTTATCGGGCAGCGGGAGGCTAGCAGGCACTGTCAGGTGGGTACTATCTGACATTGTGCGCTGGACCACTCGGTGCTGTTGCATGGGGGGTGATATGGGTGGGCGTGTCTCAGTTTTGCCCTCAACCACGCCCTCCACGTAGTTGTCATTCACCACGCCGATCACGCAATAATTCGGCGTGGGGCCTGTTTTTGAGATGCTGCGGGGCGGATCCCAATTGCTGTCTGAAGATGTCAAGATGGCACTCGGCGGTGAAGGTCTTGATGTCACCCCGTTGGTGGAAAGGGCTTTTCCTGGAGACACGGGTGACGGAGAGGACGAGAGGCTTGTGGGGCTTTCTGCTGTACTGCCCAAATTCTTCCCGCCCCTGCTGCATGGGTGACTGGTTGCCCGTTGGTCCACCTCCGGGCTGAGTGCTGTCGTCTTGGTGGAAAGGTCCTGCTTGTCGTCCTCTAACAGTCTGGAGGATTGCAGACTGCCTGGCTGCCCCTGCTGCCAGTTCCAGCCCTGGGCAGCTGTTGATGATGCCAAGCTTGGCATGGAGGGTGGCACTGAACACAGATCTCTGCACTCTGAGCGCTGGGATGACATCCTTACGATCCTTGCCTCTCTAGATATATTTATCCCGTATCAAGGTGTCTATCCGTCAGTAAACGGCATTGACTGAGATGAGTTAGTCTATAGCGCCGGTCTCTAAACCTCTCTCAATGCCGAGTCTGAGATGACTCTGCGTCTCTCTCCCAAATCCCCCTCCTCTCTCTCGTTCTCTCTCTCACCCTAATTCTGTCCGCACATTCCTTCCAAGTCTTCGATCACGTGATTGCGTGAGCCGCGTCCTTATTGGTCGCTCTGCACTGAAAACCCTTGCTTTTAGCATCCAGCATGTTTATAAATACCCCTTTCTCTCTCTCGCACTCACACATTGTCTCGCTTAGCAGTCAGAATGTTCTAGCAGACGCAAGCGTTCACCTTTACCCTTCAGTGGTGGGGGATGTCATCATTGCCTGGTCCTCAGGTGCTGTGTCCCTCGATGAACACCATAACATCGGTAACAATCACATTTTAATTGCATATCAGCTTATTGGAGATCTGAACCATTATATTCCTCTGTCTCTCACATGTGAGGTTGATGGAAGTGTGACCTCTGTTGTTTATTGTGCCTTTCACTCTATAGAGACACTATGTTCCTTATAAGATTGTATTATAGGGATTTTTCGCAAAAAAAGAAAGGTCTGTCATCATTTACTCAATCTCGTGTTTTATCAAACCTGTAGGACTTTCTTTCTCCTGCGCAAAGCAAAATAAGATATTCTACAAATGTCTTTGCCAATACAATGAAAGACAATGGGGACCAAAAAAAAAAAACGTTAAGAAAGACTATTCCTTTGAAAAATACAATAGGATTGCAGACAGCATGGAAAAACAATGCTAAATGCAAATTAAATAATGCAATTAAAGGGTTAGTTCACCCAAAAAATTACATTTCTGTCATTAATTACTCACCCTCATGTCGTTCCAAACCCGTAAAATATTTTTGATGAAATTCGAGAGGTTTTTTAATCCCTCATAGAAAGCAACGTAATTACCACATTCAAGGTCCAGAAACGTAGTAAAGACATCTTTAAAATAGTCAAAGTGACTAGCATCTGCCAATACTGAACCCAGAAGCACTGCACTGTATGTACAATGTAAACAGCATAGGAGAATGACAGGATAGAGAAGAAATTGTTGAATAAAGTTGTTCTTTTTGTTTTGTTTTAGCACACAAAAAGTATTCTCATCGCTTCATGACATTAAAGTTTAACCACTGTAGTCATGTTGACTATTTTAATGATGTCTTTACTACTTTTCTGGACCCTGAATGTGGTAATTATGTTGCTTTCTATGGGGGATAAAAAAACACCTCGGATTTCATCAAAAATATCTTAATTTGTGTTCCGAAGGTGAATGAAGGTCTTACGAGTTTGGAACAACATGAGGGTGAGTAATTAATGACAGAAATTTCATTTTTGGGTTAACTAAAACTTTAACGTCAACTCAAAAAAAAAAGGGGGGGGGGGGGTTTTNTTGTTGGTGTCAAATGTTCTGTATCCAATCAAACTCCAAAGTATTTACTGTTGCCAACACAAAACGGATGCCATCACAGACAGGTAGCAGAAATCTCCTGTGGCTTGTTGAAGGCAAGAAGTCATCAAAAACTCAATCAGATAAATCAGATTTCAGACACTGGCCCTTCAAAAAACTCATCTTCCCCCAGCAATTAGATATACCAGCCTTTTTTTTTTTTTTAGTTCAGTCATGTCATCTCACTGTCTTCTGTCTTTGAGAAATTATAGTTTTTATGATGACACACACCTGGTGATCATCTCAACCAAGACAATTATTTATGAAAAAAGAAAAAAATCATTAAACTTAAAAAGGATGAGCTACATAAATCACGTCCACAATCGGTCACAACAGAAGAGTTCTGCATTATTCAATACTTTACAGTATGTATCTGCACAGAAATAGCACTAACAGTTAAACCTCTATATTAGGTAACCTACTAGACCAGTTAATTACAAGCATCCTAACATGAAAAATGTGAGCAGTAAAAACTGTGGTTTTCAAAATTATATCAGGGACACCACAAAACCTGTATTACATATTACTTTTCTAGCTCCCACTGCATCTGCCCTTCCAGACTTGAGCAGAAGTGTGTGTGATGTCGTAATATGCGTGTAGTCTGATTGGCTCAGGCACCTTAATTAGAGTGAACTTTCCACACACAAACTACAATGCATCAACTGCAGAGCCATTCCAGGCCACTGACAGATATAAAAGGGATCTTTTCTCTCTGCCTGTCTCATTTCTATAATGGGCCAGATTCTTGTGAATGGATTTTCTTGCATAAGGACATGTCAGATGTATTTTATTGTTTACATTCCCTTAAGAACACACTGCACCACATTATACAGTTCAATATACAGAGGATATGGAAACTTTCGGTCACTTAATTGCATTTGTTTGTGAATTTTCATTTTAGTCTTCAACTGTGGTATACTCTAAAAAATTTTTGGTTGGGTTGAAAATGGACAAACCCAGCGATTGGGTTGTTTTAACCCAGCAGTTTGCCCAACTATTGTTTAAAAATTACAATATGGCTGGCTTAAAATGAACCCAAAATAGGTTGGAAATTAAAAATAAGACACATAATTACTAGAGGCAACAATAATAATTAAAAAGGTGAACATTTATTAAGCAATTTAATAAAAGTTTGTTTAAAGCTGCAGTCCGTAACTTTTTTGGTTAAAAATTATTCAAAATCAAATTTTGAGCAAGTACATAACTAGCCAGTGTTCAAAACTATCTCCTTACCTTAGCCCGATTCACAACAGCAAGCTTGTAATAATGTTTTATAATAAATTGATACTGGTGGATTTCCGGGGGAAATTCGAGCATGCAGCCGTTCATCTTTGCGTCATTATGTCACATCTGTAAACAGAAAGGAAGGAGTCCCAGCTAGACTATGCATATAGGATGCTGCTGGTATAGCGGATCATTTATAGCCTTTTCTCACAGTAGCTGCAATAATTAAACTTATCATTTTGATGGCGGATTGTAATCCAGAAAGGTCCAAATGACAATCTTCAGTGACAACTGGAGATTCAGCCATGGTCAAAAAGCGAAAGACTTCGGACTGCGGAGTGGCTACAGAAATTGAAATCTACAGATAACACTACACACTCACTGTAAAAATACTGCTCCTACTGCTCAAAATACTTAATTGGTTTGAGTAGGACAAACTTAAATTGAACAAATAAGTTCAGTTAAATTAACTGCTATGAGTATTTAGAACTTTATTTTTCTTTTGAATTCACATCACTGATATATTTCAAGTAAACTGAACTGTTTCATTGTTTTGAGTTGTATGAACTCATTTCTTTTCATTTAGACTAACTTCAGTTTAACTGAAACTGGACTGGGATTTCTATTTCCCAGCATGCTTTGCCCATGGCACTCGAAAAGGAGAGTAAATGCTAAAATTAAGTGTTATATAATGTTTTTTGTGCAAGATTAATGGTAAGGGAGATTTAGTAGTGATTAATGTTTTGTTATGCTAATTTAGAAGAGTTCTGTTAATGTGGGTTTTTGGAGAGTTACCATCATGGTGACAAGTAGTGCATGCGGCTTGGTATGAGAGCAGGTAAGTTACATGTTTTAAGTTGCTGTACTCATTCAGTAAGTGATATACCATGCTATTGTTAACATGTTAGCAAATTAGCAAGTTGGCATTTTTTGTATTTTCTTAGGGTTTACAGTGAAGTAAATAAATTATTTGATGCAAGAACTCAAAATAAAAAAATTAATTAACTAAATATTTTATGTTAATTGCTTTCAAAATGTATGAGTTAGCCAACTTAATACCTCAAGTTAGGAGCAAATAACATGCATGAGTACTACAAACTCAGAATTTTGAGTTAATCATAACTCAAAAAATTTGATGTAACTGATTACCTCAAATTTTTTGAGCTAGCCCAACTTATTCAGGTTTACAGTGCTAAATACACAGTCACGCAATGCTTATGTTGTTAACATTAACAATTTGAGAACAAAGTATAACAATATTAAGTTGATGCGATATGAGCTAAGCGATCATTAGATTTAATCACCATTGGCAGCGCAATTTATTGTAGGCCTAATGATTTTTCCCTCAGTTGGTGAGAACAAAAGTGGAAGACATGTTACTTACTCGTTCAGATGACATTTTCCGGTGAAAATTCCTACTTTGGTCATACTTCAAGACTACAATCTGTGATTCCGAAGTACAGTATCCACACCAGTGGTGACTGACAGCAAACATTAGATTCATCCGCGCTGACTGAGGAGCCGTGCCGATGCACAACGCACGTGAAGATAATAATTCCGCATATAACTGCAATTGCAGGTTTCAATTCAAACAGAGATGGCAACTAAGAGGCAAATCTTACGGACAGCAGCTTTAATTATTATTCATTAAACTTATTAATAAATGATAATTTCTAACATATTTGGGTTCATTTTAAGCAATACAGTAATGTTTTAAACAACACTTGAGTTAAATAAAACAATCCAGCAGGTTGGGCAAACATTTAACCCAACCGTTGGGTTAAAACAACCCAATCGCTCGGTTTGTTCATTTTCAGCCCAACTTGGATTGTTTTTAACCCAGCATTTTTTAGAACACATTCTCTCAGGAATTGTTGTCCTTTTTTATCTGTTTACTATACTGTAGTTTATGATTAAAATAAATAATGTTTGTCGATATAATCCTTTTTGTTGTCACTATGTGACATTTAGAAATAAATTAATGCATTTGACATGGGCAGAGCAATTTTTGAATACACAAAGTTATGTTATATTATATTATATTACATTATATTATCCTCTTTTCATGTTCAGAAGAGTTTCATGATGACTATAAATAGAGCTTTTGGACAAATGTTATGCAATTTTATGCTAGTACACAATCATTACAAATATCCCAATGTTCTTTTCAGTAAAAAAACACAGCATCAGAAATGCATTTAACACATTCAGCGTGGGGTAGAACATGCATGCTCATTGAGTAATCGGGATGTCACAGAGTTTCTATTTCTGGAACATATCCTACAGTTACACCCTAGCTTGTTCTTTGGCAGGTCCTATTCGCTGCATCACCAAGGAAACCGCCTCCCATATCCATAGCAACAGTCTCCCCGTCAATGCAGCTGCTGATATTAGGGTCCTGTGTGGTCGGAACCACTCGAGGGGAGGGAGAGGAAGTGAGTGAGCAAGGGCAAGAAAGGACGAGAAGAATGATGCGAGTAAAGGGAGGGAATAAAGGGCCATCTCCTATTTCTGCATTAAAAGACTGAATCTCTGGATTTGTGCTGTGAAGTGCTGTGTCAAAAACTTCAACACGCCAATGTCTAGCTAAAAAGTGACCAAATTATATTTGAATTCAATAGCAAATATTAATTATGCATAACTCATAAAGAAGAAAAGCAAAAAATATCACATTTGCTCACAACAGACAGGAAATAAACCAATACATTTCTCCTCAGCAGGAAGTGGCATTACATGCAAAAGCATTCCATCAAATTTTGCATTTGCTCTTGTGACTTTAGCTTGATGAATGTTCTGACTCATTAAGACATTCAAGACGTCATCAGGGATCTCTGTGTTAGCATTTAATCCAAAGCTACCGCCCAGTACTCAGTATCCCTCAATATCCCAGCACCTCTCAAACGCCTCTGAACACACCCTAATCGCTTGCTATAAAAAGAACAACTCTATAAGTCTTATATAATGGTGAACGGCAGAGCCATCAATTTTACATGAGCTGTTGCAAGAGGATGGGAGAGATAGGAGGAGATGCGTGTATGAGAAAGATGAAAGACAGAGAAAGCCACAAAGGGGAGTATGAATTCAACCTATAAATACCACCAACTAAAAATAACTGTTCTTAACTATTATGTGCTTGAATCAACTATTATTTGATTAAGCAAACAATTTAGTAAATGGAAAATTTCTTTCACATTAAGTTAAAAGCTTATTTCATTCGAACCAAACTAAATCAATCCAACTTTTCATTTTCAATGTTAGAGATTACTGAGAATGCTGGATAACACCCACATAAAGGTTTTAACAAGAAAACAGAAATTTTCTTTCACATTAAGTTAAAAGGATATGGATCTACTACACTGATAGGGACTGTACCCACACTTAACAGTAAGATAATGAGTTTTCTTACCTGGTTGATGTCCAGTGTTGTCCAAATAGTGACAAACATAAAAAGAAGAAGAAAAGAACATCATTAACACATACTTGCAACTTGAGTTTTTCAGCTAAAAATGAAAGGTTATGGGTATGGAAGAGCTAAATCTAAAGATTTCAAAATCTATGTGTAGCAGGTGAATTGGCAGACAGACCTCTTAATCTCATAAACATTGGATTGACAGTTTTGAACAAGAATAAAAAGCAGAATAAAGAGTCATGTAGCATAAGATCACAAGGAGTGACATACAGAAAGCTTTTCACCCACAGAACGATTAGCAAATGTAAAATCCCACATAGACAGACTGGTTGACACACATCTACAAGACATGTGCATTTTGAGGGATGCTGTGACCAAGAGAAAATTGTATTGAATTCCAGGTGATGGTAAACTAAAGAGTAACAGTTAGTTGGCGATGCATAGCGATCAGTGTGTTATGACTGCATTGAAATGTAAAAAATCTTTACTATAAGAATGGATTACATGCAGCAGAGGTCCAAGCTATAGAGGACTGACACAAAGAAAGAAAGAAAGAAAGAAAGAAAGAAAGAGAGAGAGAGAGAAAGAAAGAAAGAAAGAAAGAAAGAAAGAAAGAAAGAAAAGCATGGAGTACTTAGTGTCCTGCTACAGTTTTTTTTTCTGCTACAGAGATAGCTAAGCAGAGGAGGGCCCACTTCATTGAGCCATGCATTATGTAAATCATCTCCATACAGTCTTCATTATCACCAACCTTCCAGTAGGGGGGGCTGTGCCAGCGGGGGCTCCTGCTGCTCTGTGACTGATGGGATGAAAGGCGTAGCTTCGGAGTTTAAGCTCACTGCAGTGCTGGGGGGAATTGTTGGGGTGCAGTGACTAACAGCTGGTGCACTCTGAGAAGCAGGGATGTCTGTGCCGACGGACAGTGGGCTAGGGGTCAGATTGGGAGCAGTCTCTGGGGCAGTGGTGTGAGGGATGGGGGTTTTCACAGGAGTGCTCTGGGATGGGGGGCTTGCATCTGGGGTCTGTGTCTGCAGCACGGAGTCAAGGAACATAACAGTCAGAGTTGGACTGAGGGCAAGGGTTGATTTCTGATTGGGATCAGTTGGGTGAGTAGGGTCAGTCTTTGAGTCCACGGGTAACTGATCTGAACGGTGAATACCAGGCAATTCTAGGTTAGCCTTATTAATATCATCTTTAGATTTATCCATATGAAGCATATCCCTGTCAATCTTGAGTGTTGAGTCATCTATGGGATTTGCAGTGGAGTAGGGGGAATTTGAGAATAAGGAGGTGTTTTCCTGCCCAGTCGGTTGTGGTCTGCATGCTTGGGTGTCCGTGAGGTAAAAAGGTTCAGGTGTGAGTGAGGGTGGTGCACTTCCCTGATCTATGCTAGCAGTGTATTGGGGCTTAGAATCGCCCAAATTAGGGCTGTTAAAGTCCAGGTCCATTACGGTTGAGGGAGCACTCCATTCTTCTGGAAGCTTCTTCCTGCTCTTACTTTTCCTGGCCTTGATGCGTCCTCCCCCTTTCTCCTGGAACTCGCTTTCCCAAATCTCTTCATCCCTACTGGGAGGTGAGGGGCAGCCATGGTTGGAGCTTTCAGAAGGAGTCTCTTCTGAGTCAGGGGAACCAAGACTGTCCAGAAGGTCATACATTTCTTCCCTGTTCTTGCGTTTCTTTTTTTTCCGCTTCTGCTGGTTCTCGGTTCCTTCCTTAATGGACTTTTCCTCGCCAGACACTGCATCTTGACTCTGGGAACCCAAGGCATCAGTGAAGCTCTGTTCTGCCTTGTTGGAAGCATGGGACTGCTCCGTTGAGAGCATTTCCTCACCTGTCCAAGGGGTTCCACAAACTTCTTTGTGTACAGAGAGGAAGAGGAAGTGTCACTGACTACCATACAAATGATCGGACAACAAAGCTTGTGCATCTCCAACTCATAACAGCTAATAAGAGTTTAAAGAGACATTAGATCAGCTACCTATGAACCACTGATCACTTGCATCATATGGTGCTTTACACCAGGAGGTGATATGAGGACAGACAAAATTCACTATTCACAAATTCACAATGAATAGAGTCATTCAATATGTAGTCCTAAACTCAGAAGATAATTAGCATTAGCATTAGTTCCCTTAGGAATTTCCAATGGGCTTTTAGAATAGTTATTATAATTAAAAGGTCTGCAGGTAACATTACTTGAGGAGAACATTACTCACATTTTGTTTCACAAGCTAAGTATGCATGCTCACCATCGTGTGGAAACTGCTGATGCTCATATGGTCCATCTTGCATTATGTGAAATATTATGACTAGCACATTTTAAGCTCCCAATCCTGAAATTCTGTGTTTATGAAGCATATGCAGTCCTCACTTGACTCTATGTTTTCAAATGCTAAAAATAGTGCAAAAATTGATGTGAAACATGTATTGTCCCTCAGAACTTCCTAGGTTGTACAGACGTGTCATGGACCATGAGCATTCAGTACGACTTCAGGGGTTCTCAACTGTGGCCATCGAGGTCTACTTTACTACAGAGTTTTGCTTCATCCCTAACCAAACACACCTGAACAAGCTAATCAAGATCTTCAGGACAGTTATAGGCAGATAAGTTTGATCAAGGTAAACTCTGCAGAAAATTGGACCTTGTGGGCTCTTGACTGACAGAACTTGTACTGTGTACACCTGTGCTAAGTTGCTAGCAAGTTACTTACAGAGACTACAACAACAACAAGCATGTTCATGCTTGACATTATAATTGGACATTTGTTGAATTCCCTACATAGCAACTTATTATCAACTTAGGTTTTATAATCCAGAATTCAAGTTTGAAGTATGACTGTTTGTAATTTAATTTAATTTAAGCAGAACAGAACAAAACAAAACCCAGTGGAAATTACCCAGTAATGAATTAACCTTCAAATTTGGCAGATCAACTAAACAGCTCTATAGGAAACAAAATGGCTTTTCAATTCTTGTATATCTGTATGTTACATACTGATAAAGGCCTATCACTACTGTTTCCTAAATAGGTACTTATTATAAGATAACAGATCTGAGGGTATCATGCACATACTTGCTGCACAGAGCAGTTAAATGGGTGTGATAGTTTCAACAGCTTTCCTGTAGCTCAGTGGTTAGAGCATGGCACTAGCAATGCCAAGGTCATGGGTTCGATCCCAGGGATTGCACATACTCCGATACAAATGTATAGTATAATGCAATGTAAGTCGCTTTGGATAAAAGCGTCTGCCAAATGCATAAATGTAAATGTAAATGTAAACAGTGGCTAAGAGAGAATGTGCTGAGACTATGATGTGCTCACTTGAGAGCACATCAAGTGAAAGTGCAAATGGGCAAATGAACTCATGGATAAATAACAGGCAGGGATAACAACAGAGGCAAGTCACAAAGAGACTGACTCAAAGAAAAGCCACAGAGAAGAGTCACATGACATGGAATACCCAGTACAAATCCCAGCACTGAGGACAATAAAAGTTACTGAAATTAACCAAAAACAAGACAGACACACAATGGTTGATAACATCAAAACGAATTACATTTAAAAGGAAAGAAAACCTACTACTAATTGAATATGGATTATGATTATTAGGAATATAGTCCAGGCATCAAGGCATATCAAGATTGAAGAAATAAATTAATTTCTAGACCCACACAAATTGTGTTTTTATATTTTACATAATATGATCACTAACCCATACCTGTCTTCTTCATTGATCTAATGGTTATAAACAGTCTCTTGGAGGAAGTGTGAGTGGCAGTAACATCTATATTTCAGATATGCAGTCTAAAATGTGAAATGGCTTTCTAAACTGGCTCTAAGCCAGAAGACACATTTCTCTCCTAGTTTCACGGCCGTCATGTTCAAAAAATAATATTAGAGAGGCCAAGGATAAATCTTTAAAATGCCTTCCACCACAATGCACACTTGAAGATTAAAATGGGCCAGTCTGAGGGGTATCCAAAGGACCAACATGGAATAATGATCATTGGCTGTGATGATCCGTCATGTAAAAATAACAAATTATTTGGAATTGACATTACAGTATGCAAGATATTTAGTCAAGTCACTAACGAAAAACATGCCTGTTTTTCAAGGTAAACTCATGGCATTCAATGTCACAGTTGACATCACTATCTGTCTCATATCAGAGGTAACTTGAAGACCATGAAAAGTATGAAGCAATTCTGTTATGACAAAGTATTGATGAGGCATCCATACCTTGACCAGACAGAGTGGAATGACATGAGAGCTGAGATCATAGAGACATTCTGTGACATAATAATCAATCAGAATCTTAATATCTGGGTTTAAAGTCTGTCTTACCTGTTCTAGCCTGCACTGAGGTGCCTTAAGTGGTGATAGACTTTACCTGCAGAATTTTCCTGGCTGTTACGAGGGCTTGTTTCACTTGGATTAGCAGTTATCTGGAATGGTTTGGGTGGTTCATTGGCAAACAAGGGTGAGGTCTTCTGAGGTTCAACCATGCTGGGGGGTTTGGAGCTCTGGAAAGGGGCCATGCCAACATTCATATTCATACCAATATTCATCCCAGGCTGAGAGAACCCTGAAGCATAGAGCAGCAGAGCAGTATCGCATTAAAACTTAACAGAGCCTGAGGGAATGAACTGAATCGAACCCACGATCTGAAGTCAACAAGATTAAACACTGCAGTGGTTACCCAGAAAAGAGTCCATGCTGTTATCCTTCACCGTAGATCCCATCTGCTGGTTTCCCAATTGCACAGGCATTCCAATCATTGATGTTGGACCTGGAATTAGAAAGACTTGGACTAATATCTAGTACATGATTGGATTTTTGTTGAATTGCTTCATTCAATTCTCAAGCCTGACATATGCAATGATCACACCTGATTGAAAGTCATTCTTATTATAGACATATTGTCCAGGAGGGCTGGGACGAATCTCTCCCTGAGGGTCCTGACGTTGGCCTCCAGTCTGGCCTGCAGACATAAACCCAGACCCTGAGAAAAGAGAAAGCAGACAAATTGACTTTATTAGTGTATAATTTTAAAACTAAAGAGCAAGAGATTTGTGCAGGAAATATTGCAAACTTTTTAAAAGCTAGGTAATTAAATAATACAATCGGAGTAAGAAAAATGCTAAAAACCTTTGATCTACATTTATTTTGTAATCTTCAGAGCTTATCTTTTTTATTATTATTTGTTTTGTGTTACCATTGTTGCATTTTGTAGTAATGATGTCTGTGCATAGGTGATGCTTATAAGAAAAAGTCTTGTGTTGTAAGATGTCACCTTTCAAAGATAAATCTCAACAGTTGCTTCACTATTGTGGAAGATCAATCTATAAACAGTTATGAATTTTAAAGAAGATATTGCTAAATCTTTATGCTAAAATAACACTAAAACGAAATCATCATATTCAAGCTAAGAATAGTTGACTAACTTATAATCAGCTGATAATCAGCCAATTAGCTTCATTTATATTCCAGCTTGTCATTGTTTTAACAAATGTTTTCATTTGTCACATTTCTGACTTGGCTAGATCAGAAATCTGAAAGTGAATATACAAGGTCCAAGATCTCAAGCAAATTGAACACCAATCACCATTATGGTGACTTCAAAACAAGTACAGTGGTAAAAATATAATTTCTTACAGTGGCATGGTTAAATACAACTTTATCATGTGAATTCACAGTAAAACAAGAGCAGTAAATTACTGTGATGTAAGTATGATTTTGCTGTTGATTAACAGTAGTTTGTAAGAAAATGACCCAGCCAGCATGCATTAATTTCACTGTAAATTTCTGAGTACAGCAATTTATTGTAAAATAATACTCTTTAATCCTTTAAAATCCTGGCAATTTTTACAGTGCGAAAAAGAGCTATAATCAGACTTTCTAAATGCTTTCAAGATTCAAATTATAAAACCTCTTCAAACATAAAATAGTAAAACCTCTTTCTGATTTTTTAAAACATGATCGGTTGAGTAAAAGCCAGGTTATTGACTCTTCAGAAACTGAAAACTTAAAAGAACTGTAATGCACCTTACTAATAACCAAATGGCATTATTAAACACATTTTTAGTCCCAAAGGGTCTGTAAATTTAAATTAATGTAGTGCAATTGTCAACATATTCCATAAGTTATTTTTCATGATTTGTTGAAATTTATTATATTAAATATGTTTTCTTTTTCAATCTAATTTTGAATGAATGAATTGAAAACATACCAATAAACGTTTTAATAATGATTTTATATTGTAATTTTGAAATGCCCAACTTGGACATAGTTAACAAAACTCATCTTAGAATGACCCATCTGTGGAAAAGAGGTGTGTAACTGCTTTACAGTGAGATGAACACTTACTCTTCTTCATTAGTAACTAAGTGATTTAGTCACATTTATTAGGTCCTGTAAACAAGTAACTTTCATGAAATCTGATTGACTGTCTAATTTAATATGTCCCCTGTCGGCAGTGGAAAGGGGCATCCCTGAAAATAGGCCTGCTCCTATCCATTCTGATATTTAGACATTATGAGAAGGGCAACTGGAGATCAGTGATGCTGAGACGATGGGACAGGCTGGAACTGCAGGCCTGTTACCGTAGTTACACAACCAGCTGAGGCTGCTCTATGTTCCCTAGGCAGAGCACTCTGTCAGCATCAAGACTGACTGACACGAGGAGCCAGCACTGAACCAGCATTAGCTCAGATACCAGCCCAGGATTAATGATCATGCTCCCACAGGGCTGGGCTGTACCAGCTCCATGCAATTATCCTCTTTGTGGAACAGGACCGGTATATATGTCACTGTGAGTCACGCTGTTATATTATCAAGGATGCACTGGGAATCTTTCCACCAGGCCTTTGTGTTGCATGTTGATAAAGTAGAGGGGGATCGTCCCCAATGGGTCTTCAAGGTTATTTGTGTGTTTATGCCTCAAGTAGCACATTTTCAATCTTCTTTATGTTTTGAGATTCTGATGGTGAACTAAACTAAACCTGAGAAGGAGCATTAGCCTCACAAAGAAGCATATGAACCTGAAAACAAGCTTCAGTTAAAAGCCAAAAAATTGAAGAGGAACTAAAAATAGCCACTTTTGTCCCAGACATGAGGCACTTGAGGTACAGACTGCCAAGTCATGT
>RJVU01044706.1:7537587-7555620 GCA_003731715.1 Anabarilius grahami
GCACAGAATCGGTTACATAACATCATAAACCAGTGCTGTACTGTGAGTACCAGAAGCACAGACAAAGAACCTCTGAGATGCAATATGGTTACAAAAGCACACAAAAATGACAGATATACTACACAATTTTCTGCATTTCTTAATTTTTTTATCGAAACAATTTGTTCTCATCAAAATTATTTTGCCCTTTTGTTTTGTGTAAAAATAGTACAACATATGACAATTTTTAAAACTAATCAACTTATTAAAGAAGAAATCAACAAAAGAAGATATTTTGAAGAAATCTTTTAACCAAAAAAATGATGGGCCCCATTGACTTTTCTCCCATATAATGGAAGTCAATGGGGCCCATCAACTGTTTGGTTACCCATATTCTTTCAAATATCTTCTTTTGGGGTCAGCAGAAGAAATAAATTCATACAGGTTTGGAACAACTTGAGGGTGAGTAAGTGATGACAGAATTTTCATTGTTGGGTGAGCTATCCTTTAAATACAAATCATATTAAATCTAGTGATAATATGCTTAACAGAGGACATTATATGCAAGTAAAGTAGTTTGGACATTTTGTTGAAAATGTACAGTATGCCATTTAAAAATAGAACTACGACTACAGACAAGTCTTGCTACAGTACATCAACGTTCCCACATATCTCAAACCTAAAATCCTTTTAGAAATTATCACTGTTTGCAGCATATATTTTGCAAAAAAAATGTAATGGTAACCCAGATTTATCATAGCAGTATGTTAAAAAATATTAAACTGACAATTGTATGTTATACTGCATAATTACAGTTAAAATATATGAAAAAAATTATTCCTAACACACATTAGAATGCAGATGCCCTTAATGTCTTCAACAGTCATCCATTAAAAAAAAAAAAGGTGATATGAGAGTAGAGGAGGACAAGAACCTTGCAAATAATGAGAGCATTTTACCAAAATCCAATTATTTCATCAGTTTACAGATGATTTAAAATGTTCATATAAAAAAAAAACATGATACACTGCAAGTGTAATATTATTATCTTTCCAAGTAGTTACACAGCCTGTAATAGCATCATAGTTATTGATTAATCATCTTTACTTGTACTTTGTTCTTTGGAAATGAGCCTCTATGCGCTTGTCAACAGACAACTTACAATTTCCATAAATCTTTATTACTTTGTCAATAAAAAAAGCTTCATTATCTCACACAACCTTTTCAGTGGAAAAAGCGTGGCAGGAAAAATATATTGCCTGCTTGCTAGCCATGTTTTGTCAATACTGACAACTTCCTTAGTAACTATTTCTCACTGAAATTTAAGTTCCAGTAAGTCATACAATGATCTGATGAGAAACCATCATAGAAAAACATGCCTTTGCTATCTGCTAACTGTGAGAGTGCTAATCTTTACAGCAACATCAAATACATGGACATTTCTCTCTCTTAATGGAGGCAGAAATTTAATATCATATGGATCTTTGAAACTAAGCTATTAAAAGTATCCGTCACATCTGCTGTGGACAGATCTGCTGATATCAGCATCCACATACAGCTCAGTGCTGCACACATATGCATACAGTATACCTTGCTCTTCTTGAGCGTGCATCCTGCTGTATTGATGTCAAAGCATTCTGTCAAGATCATAAAGGTCAACGCTTCTGTATATTCTCCTACATGTAGAAAACAACACAACATTTTTATATGATTTATGAATGACTAACTTCACAAAAAGCACCAGTGTTAAACAACAATAACAGATTTTAATGTATTTATTCAGTAGCCTAGATACTATTAGCGCCATCATGCATTAAACTGTGAAAATGTGCCGCAGTAAATAATCAAAACATTTGAGAATAAATAGTGGTGATGGTTGTAACCCAAGAGGAAGGCTGTCCGCCTAACTGAACCTAGAGTTCACTCGGGATGCTTCTTGGCAGAAGACAGCACGGTTTAGGCAGTAGGCAATGCGAAAAAAAAAAAATCTTAGGGGAAATTCTTAGATCAGAGATGTTGCCAACCATGATCAGGCGTATGTCCTAGACAAACAAACACAAAAGCAACCTGAAAATACCTCAGAATATCAATGTGTTTTTCCTCATAAAACCAACTTGAACAGGATGTGAAACCAAAGTAAAGGAATAAAATGTGCTTCTGCCACTGGCCATTATATGTTGTGGCAGATAGAGATAAGAAATACACAAATAAACATCAACAAAAAGCATCTACTTCAGATTAGATACATCAGATTACAATCTAATGCAGAAGGAAGACAGTAAAATAAAAGGCTGTTCCTGATGTTGCATTGCACTACACAATATATCCAACATATCTGCATCAAACAAAAATAAAAAAAATAAGCAGCAAATAAATGTGCTAATGTTCAAAAGTTTGTGATTGGTAAAATGTTTTTATGTCTTTGATGCTCACCACCAAGGTTTGACCTTTTATTTGGTCAAAAATACAGTATTGTTATTAAATATTATTACAATTTTAATATAATATATTTTATATTAATATATTTTAAAAAGTAGTTTATTCCTGTGATGGCAAAGTGTGATGAATTTTCAGCATCATTACTCTAATCTTCAGAAATCATGCTGATTTGCTGCTTAAAAAACATTCTTTATCATTAACAATGTTTAAAACCATTATGCTGTTTAATGTTTTTGTGAAAACCATTATATATATTTTTTTCTTTAATGAATAGAAAGTTCAAAAGAACATGATTTATTTTAAATAGATTTTTTTTTACATTATAAATGTATTAAGTATTATATAAATTATTCAACATTATAAAATGTGTAAATGTCACAAGTAATATGGACTATTTTTATGGGTTTTTTATCCATTTGGAAGCCTAGACATTCTAATAAATATCCTTATGTGTTCCATTAAAAACATTTTGTTATTGAATGTAGAGATGCACCGACTGCAATTTTCTTGGCTGATTCCAATTTTCCATTAATTTTGTTAACAGTTTTTGCCGATTCCGATTTTCTTTCTAAGAACAATAATTGACAGCATATACAAACAAAAATCTACTTTTCTTTAACACAGTTTCATTTTCCTAAAAAAAAAAAAACAAGTAAAAAGTCAGTAATAAAATAAGAACAAATTGCAAACAACAGCAAAAATAAATGCAATAGAATAAAGAGAACTATGAAACTTTAAGTTTTTCAGGTTAAGTAGGTTTTTATTAAGGTAAGAAATACTACAGAAATTAAAGTAATTTAATGTAAAATAACACTGGATAGTCTTCATTGTAAATATTAAATACAGATTAATGCTTACAATTAAAGTTATAAAACTTTTTCTGTCAAGAGCAGAAAGTGTTTTTCTTTTTCTTTAGTTCTTTGATTAACATGACAGACAGCAGCAGGAATATTAGGCTGCTGTCACTTTAAGAGTTATGCATGGACCCAATATACTGTTACACAACATGCGTTCTCTTTCTTAACTATTTAACGTTCCAAAACTGACTGTGTCTAACTGAATACTCGCTAAGACAGGCATTTTGACATAATTTTGTATGTATTTGATCGTTTAAGCGCAGTAAGCCACTCATTTTGGTACTATTGACTTACAAGCTGTTTCAGAATGAGAAGCGGCTTGTGCGCTCCACTAATATAGATCAGTGGTGCGCGCGCTTTTGGTGTGAGCACGAAACCTGTCGGAATGACTAAAATTATGCGCAATACAAGCACTTTTTAGCGAATGAGATGAGTGAGAGAGAGCAGGCAGGTGTGTGTCACTTCGCTGTCGGAAAGAAGAGAGCAAGAACGCTCAGATGACGTTATTGCTGGTAACAAAACAGAACGGCTTGGAATCAGAAAGACGTGAGACTGACCGGCCGGTCACCGATCCGGGCCGATCATGTGGAAAATCGTCCAATTTCGATCCCTGGCCGGTCGATCGGTGCATCTCTAATTGAATGGCATGAAAGTGAGACAAGTTTAATTTATGAAAGGGCGTCTTATTCAGAAGGACATACCTTCCCTTTTCCCATCCATCCCATCCAGAAGGGGGCGATACTCTGTCTTCCCAACTGTCTCGCCCACTTTATCATCAAAGGTCTGTGCCTCCAACCCGGCCACAAAATCCCTCTTCAGCAGGCTGTCCTGGGTCGCCTTAGATGCTCCATCTGTGAAGGCCTCACGTAAACTGAAGTCCATCCTACTGTAAAAAAAAAAATTGAGGGGCGATTAGTCCAAACAAAGCAGGCCTGGACCGTCTCAACTAAAAAGTAATGCAGCTAAAAGGGCATGTACAGTATATACTCTGTATACATCTTGCCCTAGATACTCCTGCGATAAAAACTGAATGGCCTATTTTTGAATCCCACATCTATTAACATAACATTTGTAAAGTTCATAGATAACAATTCATATCTTCAAATCAATGTCCAATTTCTGGTACACTCAGAGGGGTCATGCACACAAAGACCTCTCTTATGGAGGCTTACAACATGAAAATGTGGGCAGATGTTCAGAGCTAGACAAATCTGATCATGCGCCTATGCACCATATATTAAGATCAGCTGCCATTTTGAAGAATGTGGCTAAATGTACAGCTGCCATATAAATTGCACTTTAACTATATCTTAAGGTTAAAACAATAATTTCCTTCTTCTATAAAGGCAGAACGTGAGAGAATTTACTTCCATAAGGCATATGTGAAACAACTGTGTACTGCCAGCATAAGAACCTGTGGGACATCAGGTGTCATGTTACACAAACTAAAATTCAATTTCTTAATTTGCTCACATCTGTCCCTTTACACACAGAAAACCTATTGTGCACATAAACAGTGTCAGTGAGAGAAAATCAGGGAGGAAAAGTCAGAAAGGGATAGTGAGAGAATGAAAGGGATTGAGAGAGAGAGCTTCATTGTGCACTGGCCCAAGGCAGCGCATTTGTTTGCCATCGCATGAGCTTAACTGTGTCTCATTGTTTCTCTAGCTTCCACACCATCCACATTCAGAAAACTCAGATTAACACAATTACACACTGTCCTGTTCAACAAATGTCCAAAAAGCATCAACACCGTTGCGTGACATACACTCAAACCATCACAAACCAAATCAAACCATTATGCATTTTGACAGCGGGGGGCAAATGAGTTAAGAGTTAAACAAATCTCCACAGCGGTTTTGATCTATCCAGCATAGACATTAATATGATTATGCAAGTTTGTTCAAGGCTAAACATGGGATTAAAATGCTACTGCCCCAGAACCTACCCAGAATCCATCTCCTCCCCCTGAATCTTCCTCCCTCTCGCTCTCTCTATGTCAGCGGTTGGTCTTTCCTATTCACTTTCATTACTTATCCACAGCTTCGGCTTTTGTATTTCCTCCCTCCTCTCCTTGTCTTTCCCATCCCCCTGCATGTATATGGATGTAAAATGTAATTCTGTTGATATCCTGCTGATGGATGGTAAGAGGCACAGCTGGTCCAAAAAAATGAAGAGATTAGAGGCAGTGTGATTCCCCCTCGTATTTGACGGCCGAACTGAATCCCCTCAGTCCCTGCAGACGTCACATAATCAGCCCGAAACACTTACTGTATTCAGCTGTTACTGTACAGCAGCACACAGTGATGTACAGTATGACATTAGACAGTAAGAGCATAAAAAAAAAATAAGCAAAACAAAACTTAACTGCTATAAGCTTTGAAATGACTCCTTACATGACTCCTTGTTCAGTTTTGTTGTTAAGTCATATATGTGGGCATATTTTCCTCAGTGATCTTAAAGGGTTAGTTCACCCAAAAATGAAAATTGTGTCATTAATTACTCACCCTCATTTAGTTCCAAATTCGTAAGACTTTGGTTCGTCTTTGGAACACAAATTAAGATCTTTTTAATGAAATCTGAGAGCTTTCTGTCCCTCCATTGACAGCCTACACAACTACCATTTTCAAGCCGCGGAAAGGTAGTAAAGACATGATTAAAGTAATCCAAGTGACTGGTTTAACCTTTATAAAGCGACGTGAGGGCTTTGTTTGCGCAACAACAAAAAAAACCGTGTGAATGCACATTGGAGATACATTTTTTTGTTAAAGCTGCAGTCCGCTATTTTTCCTCTTTGTCGCCATCTCTTGTTTGAAACCTGCAATTGCAGTCATATGCGGAACAGTTATCTGTACGTGCGTTGTGCATCGGCACAGCTCGTCAGCACGGATGAATCTAATGCTTGCTGTCAGTCACCGCACCTGTGGATACTGAACTTCAGAATCACAGATTCTACGTCTTGAAAGTATGACCAATATAAGAATTTTCACTGGAAAATATAATCTGAACAAGTAACATGTCTGCCACTTTTGTTCTGACCAACTGAGGAAAAAAGCATTAGGCCTACAATAAATTGCGCTGCCAATGATGATTAAAACTAACGATCGCTTAGCTCGGATCACGTCAAACCGTGCAAATTATTATTACTGTTATACTTTGCTCTCAAATTGTTAATGTTAACAACATCAGCTTTGCGTGACTATGTGTATTTAGTGTATATTAGCGTTACCTGTAGATTTCAATTTCTGTAGCCACTCCAGTCCAAAATCTTTTGCTTTTTGACTACAGGTGAATCTCCAGTTGTCGCTGATGATTGCCATTTGGATCTTTCTGGATTACAATCCGCCATCAAAATGATAAGTTGAACTATTTCAGCTGCTGTGAGAACAGGCTATAAATGATCCGCTACCAGCAGCGTCCTCACGTGATAAAACCGATTAGCCTGGACTCCTTCCTTTCTGTTTACGGACATGCGTAATGATGCACAGACGAACTGCTGCATGCTCAAATTTGTCGCTCTTTTTATAAAACATTATTACAAGCTTACCGTTGTGAATCGAGCTAAGATGATGAGATAGTTTTGAACACTGGCTGGTTATGTACTTGCTCAAAAATTGAGTTTGGATAATTTTTAACCAAAAAAAGTTACGGACTGCAGCTTTAAATAATTTTTTTATTTACAACTGTTTTTGTTTTTTTTGCGCAAACAAAGCACTTGCATCAGTGGAGGGACAGAAAGCTCTCCGATTTCATTAAAAGTATCTTTGTTTGTCTTCCGAAGATGAACGAAAGTCTTATGGGTTTGGAACGACATGAGGGTGAGTGAATGATGACACAATTTTCATTTTTGGGTGAAATAACCCTTTAAAACCAATAATGATCTGATTTGCTAATCACTGTTATTCCAGTATTATTTATATACTCTTTCATTCATTTATATTTTGAAGTAGCTTTTATTTTTTATAATTTCAGTTTTCATTTTAATTTTATTTTTATTATGAGTTTTAGTCATTTATTTGTGATTGATGTTACTTTGTCATTTATTAATTTTTTTTTAAAATATTTTAAATTTAGCTTTATTTTTAGATTTATTCATTTCATTAGTTCTTCTTAAAGTTATTAATTTCAGTTTCTAATGTTTAATTTCTATTTGTTAATTTTTTTATGTTTAATTTTCCACATAGTATTTATATTTTATTTCAGTTTCATTTCAATTACTAGAAAAAAAGAAAAAAAAAATTTAGTTTTATTTGACAATAACATCACGGTTGCTTATTCATAGTACTTATTCAAAAAAGGAAAAAAGACCAAACCCTAGTTTTTCAGAGAGAATAAAACATGTCATATGGCAGGTCATATGGTGCGGTCTCCTAAGGCTTATTCATCAGACCATGGCAAATGAGACACAGGTACATCCCTGCACTTTTACCGCTCTGATACGGCCCTGTCTCCTGCTGTGATTCAGCAGTTTTTCTTGCATGATGTCACCAGCCCTGGCACAGAGTGGCATCTCACAGAGTGCCATCACTCTCTGTTTAGGAGGGACACTCTTGTTCACTTATTAATTCATTTGAGTCAAGAGGCCTGGACACTGTGGGTGGGTATAAATGTGAATATGTTAAAGGGTTAGTTCACCCCAAACTGAAAATTCTGTCATTAATTACTCACCTTCATGTCACTCCAAACCCATAAGACTTTCGCTCATCTTCGGAACACAAATGAAGATCTTTGTGCTGATTGAGCTCAAACGTGCTGAGTAACCAATGAGGTTCATTATCATGTGTTAGGCAGCACGTTTGAGCTTCTGGAAGAGGTTTGTTCTTGTGCGTCATTCAGGTTAGGTTGAGCATCTATTTATGTTTGCTGATCAAGGTTTATATGCAAGTAAAAGCCTAAATTAAATCTGTTCATCATAAAAACCAATCGAGTCTCTTCAGAAAATTTGGACTAAATTACTCGATTCATATGGATTAGTTTTCCGATCTCTTTATGAACTTTTTGAAGCGTCAAAGATCAAGTTGCAAAGGCAGTCTATGGAAGGACAGACATCTCTCAGATTTATCAAAAAGATCTTCATTTGTGTTCTGAAGATGAACGAAAGTCTTACGGGTTTGGAACGACATGAGGGGGAGTAATTAATGACAGAATTTTTGGGTGAACTAACCCTTTAAGTACAGTTGGGTTCAAAAGTCCGAGACTATATTGAAGTATGAGACTATAGAACATTAAGAAGATATTTTGAGCAATTTCTCTGGTTCTGTTCATAAAACTGGAGCGTTAATGGATTTCAATGATATTTGGTTCACAAAAATATCTTATTTTGTGCTCCACAGAAGAAAAAAGGCATAGAATTTTAGATCAACATGAAGGTGAGTATACAGTATAATGATAGATTTTATTGGTGGAGTATCCCAAAAAAGAGAAGAAAAACAAAACAAATACTAAGACATCCTGAAATTCAAATTGTGTGTAACCACAGAGACTCAACAGTGAACCAGATGCATCTCTTCAAATGTAGCTCAAGCCAAAAGGTCCAAAATCAAAACAGATTCTGACAGAAGCACACGCTCTGTCCTCGTGCGGTTTAAAGAAGAATGGCAAGCTCACAAGAGTTTTTGAGCAGAGAACGGGCTGGGATTTGGCAACCATTTGTGTTGCTGTGTAAATTCTGTATTCCAAACATTCCTGTATGAATGCACACAGAACGTGGGATGAGGGTCTGGCTCAATGTGTTCCATTGTGTGCCAAAGCCACTGAGCATGCGGTTACTGGCTGCCACTCATTGTGACAGGATTTATGTATCTGCGGCACTACCAATCTCTGTCTATCTCTTAGTTTTTCTGAGTAAAATTGAGGCATCCAAAATTGAGGCACCTTCAACTGTCAAGCTGCTGTCAGTCAGACTGGAGTGACGCATTAGTGTCAGGTAACCTTAGTCCACATCAACAATAACGATGAATGATATTTTTTTGTAGAAAATAATTCTTCAACAAAGTATGATCTTGTCTATTTCTCACCCCAATAGTGGAATCAGCTTACATCATCATCCTAAAAAGGGGAAAGTGCTATTGTCTCCCCTTATAAACAGCCTGCCCATGGTCACAGCAAAACAACGGAGGAGGGGTGTCTGTGTGGATTAGAGTCAAAGGCCATCAGTGAGGGGAATGAAGATTATGTATGACGGGACGCAGGGCATCACAACAGGCCAGCAGGCACTGACTTGACACCCCAGAATCACGGCAGTCCAGAAAACAGCATGCCATCTTACTGAGCTTCCCTTTCCCAGCAACATATGATGACACTGTGGGTTCACCCCATTTTATATACATTTACATTTTTTATTTTACTGAATGGTAAAGCAGTAATTATTTTTGAAAATAATGTTTTTTTTTTATATGTTATATTATTATTATTTCGTTCTTTTATCAGTCATATGAGAAAATATTTCTGAAGAATCTAGAAGTGGGAAGACAAGGTGAAATCTTATATATAAAAACAATGCAAAAGTGGGAAATTTTTTGTTACATTCACAATGGATCAGAAAAAAAGCTTTGTATACTCTTTTTTTGTGATGTCTAAGTGTAAATGTATCATGTATCAAAAAAATTATAATGTAATTTATATGTGATGATGAACACTTTTGAACAAGGTTAGCCACTGCATTTCACTCTTAAACAGTTAAAGTTTATAGAAAATATTTTTACTGCACTATTGAAATGTTCCTCTATAAAAAGTGAATTTTAGTGAAAAAATTGGGTCTATATCCCTGCTTGCGTCACATCTTTTTTGGACATGGTAGCTGGAGCTGGTTTGTTACATGGTCTACAAGCTCTAACCAGTTTTATCAAGGTCTGGCTTGATCCTGACCCCAACTTAGTCAGGATGAGATATCAGCACAGCTACACTCTAAAAAATGTTGGGTTAAAAACAACCCAAGTCGGGTTGAAAATGGACAAACTCAGCAACTGGGTTGTTTTAACCCAGTGGTTGGGTTAAATGTTTGCTCAACCTGCTGGGTAGTTTTATTTAACTCAACTATTGTTTAAAAATGACTGTACTGCTTGCTTAAAGGTGCAATATGTAAGATTTATGTCCGCTAGAGGTCGCTAGAGGCCTATTCAAAACAAAGGCGTAGCTTGATGAAGGCAAGTTTGAGCGCGGAATCTTGGGACATCCGGTGGAAACAATCGGGAAAGGACTCAGGAAGAAATCATGTTCATGGATGAGATTAACATTTCTATAGTATGAAGCAGAGCAGGACCGAGTGTTGTGGGAACTGAACGAGGCCGCTGGAGGGATTGCGCAACACACGAGCAGCATTTTCCGGTCATGAGTAGGAGGTAATGCAGCTCTGTTTATCATATTAGATACATTTGAGAGTGTTGAAAATGATGTTATAACGTTACTCTGTGCGTTCGCTCGGCGGCTGCTGTGAGACACTTGTTTGAGACACACTGCAGGAAGCTAGATCGATTTTAGAATATCATATTAAATGCTGGATGGCTTGTGTTGATAAATGGCATGCAATTAATTTTAAAACGTATTGTATGACGGAGAAAATTCTGTATTACTGTTACTAAAATTAAAGCTGCATCTGATTATTCTATGTTAGCTACTTGCCAAAATAGTGTTTTCATTGGTAAAGCATGGTACTCGCAAACAAAAAATCAAGAAAATTAGATTTAAACAATAAGATTAAACGTGTTGAGCTATATAACAATAATTCGTTTTCTGTCTATAAACGTAACCAAACAGTTGTTCCCTTGTCTATTAAAACATGTAAATATTAAAGCGTCTTTGGTGTTTCCATGGTTTTTACCAAATAAAACCGGAAACCGAGGGTAACGCAGGTATGACGCAATTGACAGGCGTCTCCTCACACGTCCCGGAGCCTTGGTTAAAATTGCAATTTTCTCACGATTTACAAATAGTTGGAAACATTTGGGATATTGTAAGTACTCAAATGAACAAAATATACAACACTGGCCTAGTGGTTTTTGGATATTTTACAGAAAAAATATTACATATTGCACCTTTAAAATGAACCCAAAGTATGTTGGAAATTAATACGTTTAATGAATAACAAATAAACAACAACGATTTTTTTAAATAGCTTAAAAATAAATGTTCACCTTTTGATTATTATTGTTGCCTATAGTAATTATTTGTCTGATTTTTAATTTCCAACCTATTTAGGCTTCATTTTAAGCCAACCATATAGTAATTTTTAAACAATAGTTGGGTTAAATAAAACTGCCCAGCACATTGGGCAAACATTTAACCCAACCACTGGGTTAAAACAACCCAATCGCTGCGTCTGTCCATTTTCAACTCAACTTGGGTTGTTTTTAACTCATCATTTCTAAAGAGTGTACAATTAAGCATTCATGAAATACTATCCAGATTTTAAATGTTGCAGTTAAGGTATGATGATTAATGATCATAATCCAAACAATATGGATTACAATATATCGCAATGCACAATAGTTTGGAGTAAGTGATTTTATATTACTTGTAGAGGCTTATGTTTAAGAGCAACACTCTCATTTACCAGTGGATTTTTCATGTGCTTCCAGGGATTATTTTATGATGAAGCGTGATCACACCCACTATGAAAACATTTGCTGATAACATTGACCTGTGTTGCATTAATCACCGTTACATTTGATCATCTCCTGATATTTAAATGCTAATTAATCTTTAAGTATATTAGTCAATATATTAGTCCCAGTTTACCTGACACTACACTCTTACTGGCCTCACCCATGCAAAAATAATGAAATACAACAGACAAGAATACAAACCCAAGAGGGACCTCCTTGTCCTTCACACCTGGTTTAACTGAATAAACACTACTGTGACATTTGTTCATGACCTGTATGCAAAGCAAACAAAGCCAGTCATAGTGCAAAGAAGGAGAAATAAATGTGCTTTAACTGAATAAGGAATAAGCTTTAAGGGGGGGTGTGGTCAAAGTGTTCCTCTGCCCCTCTATAATGCAACAATTCGAAATATCAAATGAGAAAACGTGCCTATGAAAGCATAGTTTCATAACACAAATTAACCGAATCCCAGGTATTCATACATGACCCTCAATGCGTCAATTTCGGATAGTATGATCCATTTCAATTGCATTTTACAGTATGACGCATGTCCGTGAAGCATGTTGAAGAGATGCACTGCAGAGAGCCGAGCACGCGATGCACAGAGACACTGAACGCGCTACATTGCCAGTATGGATGAGAACAATGCGATGAGACGAGACAAACTAGAACGCGCCCATTTTAGTAAAAAAAAAAAAAAATCAGCTTCGTTTATTATTACTGACTCGTTCTGGTTTGTCGCGTCGCTCGTTTGCAGTTTATATGTGATGTAAAGCATAAACCGTCCTTTATAACAACATTTTACGATTTCATCATTCTAAAATGTTATGTTAAAGCAATACTGAAGTTATGTAACTATAGTAGCTTTAATAGAGGTTTGCTGCGGAGGACACCTGTCCAGAGCATCCGAACTGCGGCAATGCCCAAACAAAGAAATCTCGGCAGGTCGACGTATTTATTAACGTTTGGACACGAGAGAGAGCTAAGAGTCATAGGCACTCTGTATTTACATTGCATTCTTATCTCGCGTGTTTATAACAATAACGCCTGTCATCCAGGGACTGCGACTGTATCAAAATCTACGCGTGCACGTTGTCAATTTTCGTCTTCGTTACGGTTAGGCTTTCTTGATGCACATGCCTTGATGTGAAATGTGAAACATGCCTAAAATGTGAGCACTTATCACAATGTCAAAGTACACTTACCCGTTGTTGTTGTTTTTAAAATTCAGTACGCTGTAGTGTTGGCCGATGTGCACTGTCAGATCCGCCCTCTCACACAGTGCGCCTCTGTGATCTCAGGATGATGCCCCTCCCCTTTCTCTCATCGACCAATCACAATCCAGGAAAATTGTACTCTAGTCTAGTCACAGCAGCACTATGCTGTTCTTGGACTTGAGCATCCTCTCGTTTCTTACATGCGTCCCCCAGTATTGATGGACAGCTAATGGATACAATGAGTATGTTGATGGCATATGAGAGGCAGGGAGTTTCGCCAATCAATACTTCAACAGCAGCGCGGTGAATTGGCACTGAATAGACCTATTTGGGCATCAGACCAGTTGATGTTGCATCGAGAAGCGTCAGACTGTCCGATGTGAGACGTGATACCCTTGTAGTTTCCATGCAGTCCTTAGGAAGATTCGTTTGAAAATCCCCCGAATGTAACCGCATACATTTATGACACCCTTAGAAAAATAGGCTGCAAAAAAAAAGAAAAGAAAAAAAAGCATCAAGTGTTGTGGACGGACGGAATTCCTCTATTGTGTTGTTTATCCGGTTCTGGAACATGATTAAGGAGCTCAGTTGAAGCGTTAATATAAAAATATAACAATAATAGGCTTCGTGCAGGACCTTTTTTTTTTAAAGTGGGTGTTTCTCTTTCCCAGTACACTGAATTTGTGTTTACTTTTAGGAGTTACACTTGAATAAACAGTTCAATGAATTGTCCTTTCCACTCTATATAATACAGTATATAATGGTCAAAAAGAAACTCTGACAGGGTGAACTGTGTTTATTGTATGAATATGTTTCTATATTTGCAGCTTTAGGTGGGTCTTTTCCTGTCTGCCAAAGCGGGAAGGGTTTGTCTACGTCTTAGCTTTAGTATATCCTATTACAATTTACACAAAGTTATTTGGGTTTGCTTATACTCATAGTTGATGCTGAAAGGATATTTGAAAGGACGGTTACAATTTAGCTTGAGAGCAAAACAAGTATGCGCAGAAAGATTCACTTCATTTTTAGACACTCATCAACTTCCTGATTTAATTTAGCAGTACAATGGAAATTGGGCAGAGCTTGAACGTGACTTGGACTTTCAATTCTGCCTCTAGCTCTATAGATTAAATTCACTCACATAAATACCAGAGCTTCAGCATTGCAGAGGTAGTGACATTTGGAAAAAGAAAAACATCCTTTTTGACACCAGAGCAACAGGAAAAGGACGATGATTTTCTTTCATTCAGTCAGATGAGGTGTTTCATAAACTTCTATAGTCTTATGAATTTTGTGAATTAATTTATTCAGTTTGAATGTGTTTACAAGTTCATAGGAGATAAAATGTGCACAATAATCAATTTAAAGTAAGCTAACAATAAATATTCCTACTCAAGATTGCAATAAATTACATGTTATATTACATTTGAACATTCCAAGCTATACTCTGTCTAATACCGCATTCCCTATAAATGTCTTTCTAGCACATTTATATATGGCTTACTACTGGATGTGTTTGGCATGAACCAGTGGCAACTGATTATATATGTATATTTCAACACTAATAGTGATATGGATTGTATTCAAAATGGATTTTCAGTCATAATCTGTCTAAATCACATTTTGACCCTTTGGCCAAACTGATGATTATATATTCAAAGTGATAAAATATTGTCATGGGAAAATCTGTGCAGTGGATGGCTTGAAAGAAATAAACACATGCTTTCATGTAAATTACTGGCATGTTATTCAGCAGGATTCACCATTGTTCCCTGGATTCACTCACTCTGAGGTATTCAAGCTACTAGAGATGAGTTTGGGGTTCTTCCCCCTGAGATAAAGTTCCAAATGACCATTTAAATCATAGTCTGATGGGCCTTTCCAGTGTATTGCTACAGTATGTCCAAGATCTTTTCTCCAAACAAACAATCACCAATTCAACACAAAAACGCACTGTTAAAAAACTGATATGCTAATGCAAATCATTACATTTACACCTCAATATAACAAGTGAACACTTTCGTAAAAGAAAACGTTTTCAGTGAGAGGCAGGTAAAAACAACGAGTATCATTAGACCAGCTAACACAAAAGTACCAAACTACAGGAACATTGACGATGCCTCTACGTTAGACTTTCTGAGGTAATTAATATGAACCTGAAGTAGACAGTCTTCAAAACATCCTGCCAACATTGTGGTGATGCGTCAGGTTGTATGCATTGTTTTCCGCTGAGAGATACTGAAAAAAAGTTTCTCTCTTAACACCTAGGATCGGAGCCATGTCTTTTTTGGATTGCAGAATCATCTTCTACCTGATGTTGCGTTGGCAATGACAGGCGTCTTGAACACTCCAAATCTGACCTCAGTCCAGCTTGCGGATGGTGAACAGTTCCAATAGGCTCTGCATCTATTAAACGATAACTACCTTGATCAGCCATGACTAATTGTTGGCGATCGGTGTGTGTTGTAAGATCACCAGGGGCGTTCCCTGCATTGTGGCTCATGGTACGTGGCCATCTCCCTGTATAAGCCCCAGAAGAGGAGGGCTGCGAGGAACAGTCCAGGAGCTGGAGCTCCATTGCACCTGACAGACTTTCAGTGGATTTTATGGGACTGCCAGCAAAGTCGTGGGGATCAAGTATCTGGGAAAATCAAAGAGGATAAATTAACAATTATAGAATGAGATTCTATAAAAATAGATGACTGTAATGCGATAGTTCGTGAAATACCTCAGAGAAAATAGCTGGCGTTTCTGTCTCTAAAGGGTTGACAGGCTGGACCAGTTTCTGGCCTGGTTTTGGTGAATTTGGAGATGCTTCTATAGGGGACGTCACAGAGCTGTAGGCTGGTGGAACCAGCACCATCTGCCTCTGAAGCAACTGCATTATGGCCCCAATGTCTGTTGACATGCGCTTTTCCAATCTTTGAAAAAAACAACACAACAAACACAGCTCAAAACAAAGGTATAAAAAGTAAAGGACATCAAGATAACATCAATACTGTAGATTGGTCTCACCGGTGGAGCTGTCTATGCATCATTTCCAGTCTGTTCTCTACCTCAGTGCAATGACGATGGGTGACATTATGCAGGACGGTATTGGAGGGAACCGAAGATGAGGGGAAAGACATGCTGTGGCTGGGTACTTCCTGGTACTGATGGCCACGACTGTCCCCCCAAAAGCTGAAGACGTTAGAAACCCCCGCAAGTGCTCCTAATTTAAAATAAGGGTAATGTCAAAATGATGCATTCACTGCAAGGGAAGATTTCACCCAAAAGTGAAAATTCAGATATTATGTTGTTCCTAACCCATAAGACTTTCCTTCATTTCTGAAACACAAATGAAGATATTTTGAAGATTTCTGTCAGTCCATTGAAAGTACATTCATGTATTCTGAAGAGACACAATCAGTTTATGAACAGATTTAATTTAGGCTTTTATTCACATACAAACTTTGATCAACAGACATATATACAGCACATCAAATACGGCAAACAGAAGCTGGGCAATGAGGAATGAGGTTTGTTCTCACATGACACCAAGGGCGTAGATTTTGTTTCAACATTGGGGGGGGTTGAATGTTGGTATGCTGCCTGTTATTATTTTTTTAATTAAAAAATAATAATATCTGTTTTATGTGTAGCATTATTTGATCATTTATTTCTTCTTTATCTATTCTATCTATTTATCTATACTTCATAACTTTATGAAATTTAAGTATAATCATTCATTAAATTCTAACATAACTGAGTAGCCTGGGTGCCAGCCCGAACCCCGCCCACAAAATTTTTTGGACGGGAAGTTCGGTCTGGACTCGATCCATTGTGGAGTAATTATGCTCGGCTCCCAGAAGGCCGAGCCAATCAAATTGCCAGGGCGGGCTTTAATCGATGATGGACAGGCTATCTGCAGTTACGTAACCACCCACGTCATCAAAGAGCGCTTGGGTTGAATTGGTTTACACCAACGATGACTGCAGCTGGAGAAGTAAGATGTTTAGATTCCGCTATCACGTCTGTAATAAAAGAAATCGACAGCGCATTAATTTTAAAAGACGAACAAAGATCGTTTACACTCATTACTTTCCTACTTCTTCCAGTTCCAGCGTGCGTGCGTGCGTGCAGTTGAACTCTGTTGACAACTATGCGTCGCTCAACATACGTCACTTACTGCGTTGCTCTGATTGGTTGTGGGTCTATCCAATTGAGTGCAGAGTTTTTTTTTTTACTGGTTCGGTTAATACACGCCCCATAATTAAAGTGCAATGGAGCAGTATCAGACTCACATTCTGCCTAGAATATGAGTATGACGAAGTCAGGCTAATAACTGAGTGATTCTAAAAAGAAATTATGTTAAATATTGAAACCGCCAGTAGGCGGCAGCGATTCGCTTTTTTATTGAGCGAGTCACTTAAATCGGTCATTCAGCGCATTCGTTCAAAAGTCAGATTAATTAAAGAACACAAACACCGATGTGAATACTTTTGTCATTGACAATTACATACACTATTGAAAAATGAACTAACAAAACAGACGGCTGTTTTGGTAACTGGTTACAGTTACACTGATAGTTATGGCTAAATTGCAATGGATTAGCTAGCTAAAATATATGTGGAGTGTACTTATCTATTACACAACATTCTCATACCTCCTTCTCAGTATGCTTTATTCTTTTTAACGTCCCTCTTTGACCAGCAGTTTAATATAGTCGGCTGGGCAGCGGTTCTCTTCATTCTTTGGTGCTACCTGTGCTCTCATTCAAACAGTAGAGCACCACTCGCGTTGTTTTGGTGAAAGAGCGACGCGCATTGGTTGGATGTTACCAATCGGTTCAATGGAGGGGGAGTATTTTTTTGTCTAATTTATTATGACAAACAAAATTATTGTTACAAAATAAATTAATTCTACATATTTTTCATTTGATCTACTTTGGGGGGGGGG